>CALNXK010000009.1:540000-835000 GCA_942486035.1 Porites lobata
TTTTGTGGTAAATCAAATAAAGTTACAAAGTCAGTTACAAAGTCAATTAAATGATCACCAAAGAGAAAATGCTTTGATCTTTTCTCAAATTCTCTCAACTTATTCTTTAAAGAAATGTATGGAGATCAGTTTGGAGAATTTGCTTGTAATTGGGGCTTAAAGGGTTAAGGATGCCATCTTTGGTCTACACAGGTGTGCATTATAGAGACTGAGTCAAATGAAATGAACAGGGAACACATGGAACTCTAAGTGTCCAATTTAGGGAAGAGCTTGTTTTACAATAATTTAATGCAACTGAAGCCAAATTTAACAACAAAGAAAATCTCATATCTGTCTAGTCGCCAGTGGCAACAGAATGTCAGGATATGTTTAGAATGTTTAATCCTTTATGGTGTACTGCAGTGTGGCTTGGTACATATTTTAGGTGCAGCTTTTACCAGTAGTCTGTGTGTTAATGCTTTATATCTACTTTCCTTGCCATCCCGTTGTCAGGTCGTTAACCCTTTCACTCTGGACCAAAAGACCTTTGTCACAGTCTAACTTTTAAATCTGAGAGCAAAACCCTGTGGTGTTACCAATCTAATATCATAGGTGACAAATTACTCATTAATTTTGGAGCAAATTTCAGCAATTATACTACTACATGAGAAATTACTGCAATTTGATTGGCTTAGAGCAGTGGTTTTTTAGCTTAATTTGAAGTACCTTCATATGAAAATTACAAACCTTTTGTGGGTAGTGGTATAAAAAAAACAGCATGTTTTGTACGTGATATTTGGCACAAATACCACTCGTGATATTTCAAAATTGTCTCAAATTTCCCTTGCCTAACCGCTCGTGAAATTACATATAACAATTTTGAAATATCACTCGTGGTATTTATACCAAATATCACTACAAATCATGCTATTACCTATACTAATTTGTAATTTCACATGTGATTGCAATGGCAACCTTCTGTACGTCTCAGTGTCAAGATGGCGACAAAGTTTTAAAATGTCATGAATGAAGATGCCAGGGCATAAAAAGACGCTTTAGAAAACCTGACCACACGAAAGAGCACATCAAGAAGGATTCTAACAGGCATTTTGTCGAAAAATTCTGAACTTATGCCAAATTTAAGCTCTAAACATTCAAGAGAGTGGAGTTCTCGATCAATATTATCCAAGATTGCAACGTAATTTGTCCCCCATGATATTAATAGGTAATCAAATGGTATACTCGTAAAATTAGGGAATGATTTCACTTGTGTTTGGTCCAAATCCTAATAATTTCCCTCGCCTTTAGAAAGGCTTGGGAAATTATAAGGATTTGGACAAAACACGCGGAAAATTATTCCCTAATTTCGCTTGTCAGCATTTGATTACACATACAAATGATAGGTCTTTGGCTGAACTTTTGCATAGTGCTATTAACTTCACAGAATTTTACAAAAATAAATTGAATTGAATTTTTGCCTTATGGCTACTGTTAGGAATGAAAGGGCCAATAATAATTATACTGTGACAGATTCTTGGATGTCACTGCACATGGGGTTCATGGCTGGGTTGTGGTGATTGCAAGCTAGAGCAGTTTACTATACAGGGGGTGGCCCTCATACATCCCTAAATTTACAACTGGAACAAAAGAAATCCTTGTTATTCCATTTATGCTCATTTGTAATAATTATATACAGAAATATTATATTACAATTTATTAAAAACTGAATCATTGGATAATGCAATTCTAGCATTTTGATTGGCTTAGCCGTTATGGTATATGAGCTATTATACCATGCTCTCCATATACGGTCGGTGTACGCGTCAGTTTAAAATTGAGGATGAATTTCTGTTACGCTCCAGGCCTTAAACTGCTGTATATATAAGGATGTAATCAACATGATTTTTACTTAATGGTCTTTGGCCAAGATTCAAGGCTGACGCGTACCTTGAAAAAGAAAATCGCTCTCAATTTCACTTGTCATGCAATTGGCAATGGCCGTTTATTGCTGTTTAAACATTGGAAAATTTTTCTTAATGATTCTTTTGACATGTTGAAAGTTCAAACAAAGAAACATACTTAAAAAGGTAAGTCTACTCACTTCTTATTATCACTAAGTTTAATTTTAAAGCTAATTAAGGTTAAGCTTGATATTCATTCGGTGTTGTCGATTTTATACTTTCCGGCACTTTTCATAGTTTATAACACAATTAAGGTTAGCCTTTTTATTAGACTTTTCAAACAAACAAAAGCTAAAAAAATTCGAGCTACCTTTTAATAGTTCGAGAAAGCAAAACTTCTGATTTTGGAGCCTTCGTTTTTTAGCTCATCCTTCGAGGGGTGTAAGTCTTAAGCTACTTGAGCTGGACAACTCATGAGTGATTTGTCTTGATTTGAATATTTCAATACTCTGATTTCGGGAATAACTCTCTTGGTTAACTGGTTTTAATTTCTCAACAGGAAAACCGCTCTGGACATACTGTTGGGAATAAACATGGCAATATACCAAGAGCAATAATGGCCTCTTGAATATTCTGCAGCAACAATTAATCTGGCAAAGACAACAGTTGTGAGTACTCAGTTTGTACATTAATTATGTAAATTTCAAAGTTAACGTTTAGGCTGAAGACAAAACATGTGGAACGTCACATTAAATTGGCTTAATAAAGAAGTATGGAGAATTTCAGTGAGAATATTTAAGCACGGTAAATGAACATGAAACATATCATTAGCGTGAGGAAAAAAGAAAAAATATTTTTATCCCTAATAGGATGAACCTATCTGAAGACATGGACAAGTGGATCAAAAGAAAAGAAATCAATGCATATAGGCGGTTTCATTATCTCAATACTTCAGGGGAAGCTAGCTGAGATTTTTTTTTTTTCGCGAAGGATAGAACGGTACCCGAAGCAAATTGTTTTAATTCATTTCTTAGAATACAAGAAATGCAATTTCATCGAAAGAAAAAAGACAAAAACAAACAAAAAAGCCACAAGAGCTTGTTTGAAAGTTTGTTGAAAAACACATGAAAACACATGGAACTAAAGTACCTTGACCAGCTACGAAAGAAGACAAGTGTTGTTTCTTCATGATCGAGAAGCCATTCGCCGATCAAGTCACTCGCCGATAACTGCGGCTTGTTTATCCGACATCAAGAATATAAATCACAAGTAACCAGCTGCAAATACAGGCTATGCAGCCATTCACTACAGCAATCGAGGCGGCAGTATAGCTTCTTTTCTCATTCAGCAAAACCAGCTGGTGGCTTCAAACAACTTCATAACAAGCGACCGAGGTAATAGTTTTCCTCCGTTGTTCTTACTTTTATAACTGCACCGAAAATCCAAATTCAAAGTAATTTCGACAGCTGTCACTTAAATATTCTTTTCCTTCACATTATCTGCCAGGTTTTTTTAGCTGTTCTGCTGTGTAAAATCCTAGAATCTCGATGAGTTTTTAAAAAACTAATGTTCATCGCTACAATGTTTTGATTTTTTATTCATGCAGTCCAGGAGAGTCCGTTTGACAGTTTTGATAGACATGTGACATGTGAATAGCGGAAGTCCCTTGTCTTTTCCGGTTTGTTCTAGTCGGGGAGATTCAACAAGATTTTGTGGGCGTTTTTAATAAAACAATTATTCCACCTGCGCTTGTTGGATATGAGATGATTATAGCCAACTCGGCACTACGCGCCTCGTTGGCTATCTATGATCTCATATCCAACGCGCCCTCGTGGAATAATTGTTAAATACATGTAAATATAGGGTCTACACCACACAATGCATTTGATTTAGAATTTACCACAAATACAGAGCACAGAGTTGTAGGAGTTTGGATTGAACAATACCTGCTTTACTGATCCAGTCAATATAACCATGAAGATGTCTCTCCATTTTCTGTGTTCTACGCACTTTAAGAAATGCTCGCCGATTTTCTACTCTTTCTCTCTCTTTTGCAAATTCACTAAAAAGGAAAATAAGGTATAAATTGGGGCAGATAGATGGATATCATCATCTGGTTGGTGGAAATGAAGGAAACTGTTTTAAGTTCTGTATTTGCCTTATAAAAATAATAAAAAGATGCACTTTATTTGAAGGTCAATGTATTAAGTACAAAAGTGCTAACAATTGAGAACACTTTTTTTACGTCTCCTACTACGGTGTGTGTCTCCAGATTAAAGAGCTAACCACGTGGCAGATGAACTGGAGATGGGGCTGTCATTTTATATGGTAATCTAAGCCACATGAAGGTAAAGCCGTTTGCAGGGCAAGCCAAAGGCACTATCTTTATCTCATAAGTAATTTTGTGACCCTGAGTATGGATCTGTCTTGGAAATTAAACCTGCACCCTTCAGCCCTGTAGTCAAACACTCTACCGACTGAGCTATTCCCCTGTCACTTCATTTAGTCAAAAGAACCTTCCACTCTTGAAGTAGTAAAAATAATTCTATGCACTATTTTCTGCAGTTATTGTTTGACTATTATTCATCATACAACAATATAGAGTGTTTTCACTCAAGCAGCCAGCATCTATGCAAAGTAATTGGAACAAAAGAAAGCGTTTGTATAAGAAAAAAGTTCAACTCCCACAGGATTGGTTTGGGACACCAACATGGCCGCCGTTTTATTGTTTTGGGACACCAATATGGCCGCCGTGACGTCATGTGAAAACACTCTATTACACCTTTCCCTTGCATTCTTTTTCCATTTTTCTACCCACTACAATAGCTGTTCATGACACTCACCCACTAAGAACACCAAGAACCAAGTTAAGCATAAAAAATGATCCTATTATAACGAGAGAGTAATAATATATCCAGAAGAAATAACCATGGGCATCGTAGGCATTAAATGTCTACAAGGAAAATAAAATCACACCAATCAGAACTTCACACATCTAGCTTTGTTAATTACATTAATGAACTACCTGGAGTAGTCAATCGATAAAAATTGGTAAAACCATTCATCAATTGATAAATCAATAAAAATTGATATCGATTGTATTGATCAGTTGGTAGAAATCGATGACACAATTGTTTCATTTATCAAGCTATCTTGATTTCACCCATTTCATCAATTTATAACAGAAGATACATCCGTTCTTCTGTTCATCCAAAAATGAAAATGGATTTCATGCAAATGGTGAATTTGTTGACAATTGAGTTGCAATTGAGAGTCAAAGGATCAAACAATATCAGTTTTCAATAAAAAAATCTTTAAAAGATCTCATCTTTTCTTTAAAACCAGGTTTAAAATCTTCATTCTGATGGCCGATATTGGCCAGGTTTGTAGGCTCCCAGTTTTTCGTGATTTAGATCTGCCACCTTTTCAAAATAACATTGGTGTAGCAGTTGTGGGAACGGGTGAAGTTACATCCCTGAGTAGTTAATAGATAAAAATTGAAAATTGATAAAAATTGTCAGTAGTCAAGTGATTTTTATTGATAGTTATGGAAATCGGTGAAAATGTATTTATCTGAATGTCAGTCATCCCTTCGACATCCCTTTGGCTATTAGCTCTGCATAAGTTTCACATGGCAGATGGTCAAAACAGGCATGATCAGACTGTAAGTGAAAGAAGGTCAAAACATGTGCTCTATGCACTCCATTTAATCTCAGTGGAAGTCTGAACAAAGGTCGCTACCATGACTGAGTAATAGCAACCTGGAGATTAGGATTGCGGACAACAAGAGGAGCGTAAAATAGTTTTCATGTACAAGTTTACTTACCCAGTACATTATATCTGTCCAGCCCTCATTAGTAATTACTTGAAATATTGTCAAACATCCAGCATATATATTGTCAAATGATGTGATTCCATAATTGGGTCCTTTCCAGAACTCTGAACAGTTTTGACCCACTTTACATTGTGTTCCCTTACCACCACGATCACAGATTTGAGGTTCATCTGGAATTTGCCACGTACCTAAGATAACCATAAAAAATTAAAGCATAGGGCTGAAGGGGTTGCTCCAATTAAGTCTGATTCAGGTTTTGTTTTTCTGCATGTAATACTATCTTTGACTGTGTTACAGGTCAAAATTAACTTTCAAAAAAATTAAGTTCAGATTAAATTTTTAAATGTTGATTCTCAATTTTCTTTGTCTCTCTCCTGGACTTGATTGATTTTGACCTGTAACAACTTTTAAGGTTAATAAGCACAAAACATAAGCACCCTGTTTCCAGGGCTTATTCTGGGGTGTAGCCTGTGAAAACATCCGTTTCTCCTTGCTCTTTGTAGCTGGGGACGTTTCGCGTGGAGGAACGTCTGTGACTCAGGGGCAGAAATTCCATACTGATGACGCAAATCAATGTTTACATAATAAATCCCGTAGTCATAGGGCTCGAAATATAAATTTGTCCAATTTTATTTGTCTTCTTGTTGATTTTGGTATACTGTGTTCACCTACCAACGAGCTCCAACAAAACTCAAATACTTCTTCTAGAGAAGACAATATTCCACAAATATTGACTTGGTTATGTTAGAGATTCTTCACATTTATATTTGATCTTTGTGGCCTTTTGTCTGTCAAGACTGTCATTCGTAAACAATAGCTAAAACAATGTAAATTCCCCGTTGACCAATCAGCTCTTCCACCGATTCCGGACAGATTTTACATCATCAGTATGGAATTTCTGTCCCTGAGTCGCAGACACTCCACGCGAAATGTCCCCATCAGTATGGAATTTCTGTCCCTGAGTCGCAGACACTCCACGTGAAATGTCCCCATCAACAAAGAGCGAGGAGAAACGGATGTTTTTGCAGGCTATCTAGAGTGTGTCATTGTGGATTTCTGTAATTACCTGTCCTCAGCTATTCTGCCCACTGAATTGAGCGATATTCAGTCATTAAGTATTCTTAAACACAAAGTTAAGGTGGCTCAATACAATAATTTTGTAGCGACACATTCCATCTTTGAATCTCTTATACTTAAAAAATTGAGCTATTATGGTAAATCATTTTAACACAATTATTACTCATAGACTAAACTGCATTTATGATGTTATTTTTTTGGAGATCGGAATTTAAATATCACATGGTAATGACATCATGACAGTTTTAGCTTTATATGCAATTTCATCCCTTATTAACCTCAACTTTGGAAATCTTTACAATGCGCATACTTTGGGTGCTTGTATTCCGTTATACAAAGTTAAACAAAAATCTATAGGAGGAATTTCTAGATATCTTGGAATTCCTAAAAAAGGGGTAAAAATTAGGCACGAACTAAAGACTGAACTTTATGCAGACAAATGTGCTACTTTTTGGATGTTCGCAGAAAGGTTTTATCGCTCGTTCATTTTGCAAATGACCCTTATACACTCTACAATTGGATAAATGCAAGTAGACTTGCGCGATTTCGAAAACACAAAAACATGTGAATCAGGGTAAAATGCAATGCTGAGCTCTTTTGGTAATTCCTCAGGATACTTTCACAAAAACAGCGATTAAACCCAAATTTTGCGATAAATTTTCTTTAAACAATTTCAGTGCTGCAATTGATCAATGTACTATAAAATGCCTGATTTTCTTATCCATTAACACATTTTAAGTTGCCTAAGGAAGGTGCAAAATTGAGTAAATATTGAAGCGATGTGATAGATTTGGAATCTGATAATTTTTTGCTTTGGGATTTCCTATTGTCTCGAGTTTATCACAATATCAAATTCTCATGCAGCACGGGAGAATTAACCGCACTTGACTACCCTCAGTAATCTTTCTGAAATATGGTAATGTTGTAGAAAGGGAGGAAACAATAGTGAATACAGAGGACAACCAAGCACGGTAAATTCTCGCGTGTTTCATTTGTTACTTTCTTAAGCTGAATAAGCAAAGATCAGGGTCAGGGCACAGTAGAAATTTTAGAGATCAAAGGGTTCTAATGGCTGTCATCAGCTAGCAGGCAAACTCGGGGCCCGTCATTTTATTTACCAAGTCATGAAGCTGCAAGGTAAGGGACTGGTCAGAAATTAGCAGGGGGGGAAGAGGGAGTGGAAATTTTAAATTTGGGTTTGGAAATGAGGTGACCCATCCCTGCAATGGGAGCAAAATTTGCTAACCCTTTCCCTTGACCTTGGCCTAAAATGTCATGACCCTCCCCCTCTTGTATAAATGATAAAATCTAGTTCTTGCAATACACTAGGGTGAGTCAGTATTATGAAAGCTCAAAATATATTTCTAATCTGTTCTTTGAAATGCCATATACATACATTTTAGATGACAGCATTAAGAGTCCGATTCTGATTCTGATAGCTGATCACTTGACTCTCCTATTTCTCTCAGGTTTTTTTTACAAAATAAAGAACTTCTTTTTTCTTCTGTGGGTGAACCTCTACATGATCACGGACACATATTTACATAACCCTCTCCCTTTTAACGGCCCATTTTTCATGACCCCTCCCTTTTCTGCAGTCTCAAAAAGTTGTGACCCTCCCTCTATTTCCACCCCCACTCCCCCTCTGCTAATTTCTGACAAGTCCCTAAATTTCCATCACTAGCCACCGAAACTGAGGTGAATAATAATTATTTTTGTATAATATGCCAAAACAGTGAGATGATTGAGTTCAAAAATGATGATTTTTAATTGCTGCAAAAGGCAACAATTTTGCCACGCAAATAACTGCTGTCACGTTGTCTTACTGTCTTGCCGACAAATAAAACTTAAGAGTGCATTTTTTTAGCTCTTGTGGGGATATTTCTTCAAAAGAATTATTCCTCTGTTTGAAACTATTCTGTAGAAAAAAAACCATTTAACTTTAATTTCTTTGTTTGTTACGGCAGCCAACCAGAAAGCCATTTTGCTTGAAGCTTACGTGAGTTTGGCTTCATTCGGGGTTAACAGCACTGGATATCCTGAGTGAGTAGCCAATCAGAGAGCAAAAAACCCTATCCACTGTCTTAGTATATACTAAAAAATAATTAACAATTATTGGACGAGGTTGAGCAAAATATTGTGATTTGTCTGTGGCGAGCAGATCAACTATTTGCCGAAGCCGAAGGCCAAGGAAAATAATTGATCAGCGAGACACTGACAAATCACAATATAAATCACGAGTTCATTTTTTTTAATGAATATCCTCGGTAAACGAAGCGATCTGCCATTTTCACGCAAGAGTGATTGCAAGAAGGAGAAAAGCACAGTTTCCTTTATGCATAAGCAGAATATTATTTGCAAACAAACAGTTGGACTGCATTGCGCATGAGCAAACCATTATTTTTAGGCAGTTATTTGCAGGTCACATGGTGGGCTCTCGGCCAATGAAAAGAAAGAAAAATTTTCTTCAAATGATAATGTAATTTATTGACCATCTCCCATTTGGCCTGCTAGCTCAATTGGTTAGAGTGCTGCAGGACAGGGTTGAAATCCCAGAAAGCCTGAACTTTTTCAGGCTTCTCTTTTCACAACTGCATAAGTTGGGTACTATTTAACTCTGATAATCGTCTCCGCATAAATTTCTTCATACTGCAGATCAAATATATGAAATTCATATATTCAGCATTTCACATACCCATCTAGGCCGAATAAGGCAACTAGTGCCCTCTCTGTGGGGCTTACCCTCCGCAACAAAGAGGGCCCACTAAGGCATAAGAATACTGACAGGTATAAGGTTACATGCACTGTATGTCCAATTAATTTTTTGAGGTCAGCATTTATGTTACCCCTGACGAATAACCCTAAACAAACAGTGAGCATAATAGTGTATGAGTTGGAAATATGGGGGTTATTTTTGCGAATTTTTTTGTCATACTCACCTGTTTTATTTTCGTGGCAAACAAAATGGAATTTTCCACTGAGAAATTCTAATCCTATGATTGCATAAATTATAATTACAAATCCTACGAGTAAGCAAATTTGCAGAAGTGGCACCATGGCACACATGATGGACTTCATAACTACTTGAAGACCTGCGAAAATAAACAAACAAACACCCCAACAGTCAATAAAACGAAATTAATGAAAACGAGATTTCACTAACCTTACTTAGCATTTACTCAGAAGTAAGTCCTCCCAAAAGTTAATATATGAAGTAAACTAACATTTTTCTTGCTTTTGACATTCCGAAACGCCTTTCTACTTCCCAAACAACTAAACGTTTTAGAATTTTGACTCGTTCTGTAACATAGAGAGTACAGGCCGCCATTTTGATTTCTTTGGGATTCCGCTGTACAACTATTACCGTGGTTTCATATTTCGTCCCGTCCCGAAGTGCTTCGGTCTTCTTGCATTCCATCGCTTTGCCTGTCGCTTCGTGGCGCTGCGAACTTTTCATATTTGAAGTCGTCCAAACCACCAAGGTTTGGCCAGTGTTCTTCTAAGCAATGTTTGATTTCTTTAAATCAAGATAGGATGTGAAGAATTCCATAATGTTGGTGAGTATGAAGATTTCCGGTTGATCATGAGTTTCGTTCGTTGCTCATTTCATTGCGTTGTTTTGAAATGGACAAAATCTGGCGATTCTTTTGTTCTTTTCTGCTCTGACTATTGTCTTTAAGCCTCTAAGATGATAATTAATAGAGACTTTGTATGTATATTTTTATAGGTGCCGTAAATTTCCCTAAACAATTCATTGAATTATAAATTCATAATTAGGGGAAACCGTTCAATGGAAGGCAAACAATTTCATGGCTGGATGCTTCACGGGCATTCCTGTGATCTAATCTTAGGTCGAATTTTGTGATTTTTTTAACCTTTGAAAGACACTCTAATGCTACGTGCAAACGGACGCAACATTGTTGCCCAACAACTCCCAACAGTGTTGGATATTACATGTTGCGTCCGTTTGCACACTTGTTGCATGTTGTTGCGGGTTATTGGGAGTTGTTGAGCCAAAGTTTGAAACTGGTTTTTGCAAACGGACGCAATATTGTAGGCCAACAACTCCCAACATTGTTGGATGTTACATGTTGTGTCCGTTTGCACACTCGTTGCATGTTGTTGCATGTTGTTGGGAGTTGTAGTGCAAAGTTTGAAACTGGTTTTTGCAAACAGATGCAACATTGTAGGCCAACAACTTGCAGCAATTAGTTTGTTGTGACACATCTTGCACAAAATATTACTTAGTGTTACCCCAGGCCTGAAATGGGCTATCGCATTTAACATCCGTCCCTCCTCCCCCGGGTGAGTACAAGTGGAGCTCTTCAGTATAAGCTATAGAAATTGAGGATGCCTTTGGGAATAGAGAAAAAAATATGGAATTATTTTAGGGTAAAGCTTCAATTTTCACAAAATTCTTCAGGGGTAGACCCATATTCTTCAGTGGGTGGACCTATATCTTATGCAAGTCTTCAGGAGTAAATACAATTTTATTTAATCCTCAGGGGTAAGAAGAAAAGGTAAGTCCTCAAACAGGGGATGGGAAGGGGGGGGGGTATTGCTATAAAAGGCGATAGCCCAATAAACAAGTCAACTTTCATTTCAACCCTGCGAGACATGTTCATTTTCAAAGGTGCATCTGATGCAACCCATAGGAATTCAGGTCACTTCATCTGCTGCAGTTTGGTTGACTTGCACCAATTAATACTAATGCAAATTTTAAAATAATTGATTTCTACAAAGTCCTCCCTACTCCCATTTTCATCTAAGTGTGGTTGTTGTGGTTCACCGTTCTCCCCCAAATTCTTGGTTCAATTATTATTTTCCATTCACATTATCGTGCATTGCCATGCCCTCCCCACCAAAAAACAGAAAAGAAGATTTATACCAAGGGTAAGATTGAAGCACAACATGGGCACATGATGGAAAAACATGTTCTCATTGGAAGCAGACATGAAATGTTTTGACTTCTAACATTTGAAGTTTGAAGCGCATAAGACAAAATGTAAACAACTGTTTGTAGATTAAAACGGCTGACCTTATTTCTGTTAATGAAAAGTTTTAAATACGAAGAGGAATCTGTAACTCGGTGGAAGAATTGTCAATAGCAAGTCCGCTAAAAATACATTTGGCATTCTGTTCCTGATTAATGAAAGTCATTCCCAATGGGTGGAAAACACTGGTCACAAGTATGTCAACCACAAGGGGCTCAAAACCACATTGAGTGTACAGCTGTGCTACTGGTAGATAAATCGTACTATGTGAAAGTACTTCTAAAGAGGGTTCATTTGAATGGCCACACCATAGGATATTGTGTACAAACTCAAAAGGTAGAACAGCATACTGAATCAAATAGTACCATGTGAAAGTACATGTGAAGAGGTTTCATTTCAATGGTCACACTATAAGATTTTATCCACAGACTCAAAAGTTAAAACTACATTCTAAATAAACAGTACCATGTGAAAGTACTGCTGAAAAGTTTTTTTTGTTAGAGCTACATGCTAAATGGATCGTACCATGTGCTGAGCACTTAGGAGATTTAGTTTCTATGGTCACACGATATGATGTCATGCACAGACTCAAAACTTAGAGCAGCATTCACAATAAATAGTACCATCTGAAAGTACTACTGAGAAGGTTTCATTTGAATGGTCACACCACAGGATTTCATGCACAGACTCAAAACCTGGCAACATTCGCAATAAATACATGTATTACCATGTGAAAGAACTGATTAACCCTTTAAGTCCCAATAGTGACCAAGATCAATTTTCTCAATTTAAATGGAATTTAAAATGATCATCTGAGAGAAAATGCCCTGATCTTTCATCCAAACTTAAGGAAATGTATGGACATCAGTTTGGAGAAAAGCTACAATCCTGGATTTCATCCAAACTCAAAAGCTACAATCCTGGACAAAAGTCTTTGGGACAGTCAGAGCATAACTGCAATTCTATGTGTGTCACAAGTAGTGTCATAAAAAGCAGTGCTGTCATTTTACAAATCCTTGTCCCCTCCCCGTTCCCCACTCAATACAATGTTGAAAGATCCATGGGGAGGGGGTAGGGACATGCAGTGTTAGTAGCGCACGAATACAATTTCGCCTGTGTTCAAAAGCGTTCAAACTGTACAACTGTCCCTACACTTTTTGTCCAGGGTTGTAGAACAGCATTTCATGATTCCATCATTGACTCTGGAAATGAAAGGGTAATACAGGCCTGACTGTAAATATGTAAACATATTTTGTTGACTTACTTGGAATTCCTGATACTAGCTTGAGTGGCCTTAGCACTCTTGCTGCTCTTAGAGCCTTTAGACTCCCAGCTTCGAAAACTTGGAGTTCTGGCAGGCTCAAAAGGCTGAAATTAAAAACTTTAATAGTCAAAACATATGTCATGAATATGAGAAAAAAATTATGTATAAGCATGAAGGACAGGTTAAGATTTTTTTAAAATATTGTGTCTTTTATTTTTCTGCATAAGCGGGATCCTTAAAATTCAGGGCTGAAATCTAGTGATTTTCTAGTTGCCAGTCACCTAAATATCATGCAGTGATTGTTAGGAATTTTCATTGTTTATTTTTTGGTTTCAGATAAGGTACCATAAACCTATCCCATGATTATCCCATGATTCCCATGGTGGTATTAAGTCTTGGAAGGTAAGATTGAAAGTAACTACTAAGTTAATTTGTTACAGTTGGTGTCACAGATAACAAAGGTATTTTCACAATTTCTGCTTGACGGTTTCTTATGAGATATGGTATTGGTCTTTCTGTAACTGGGGAGCTTGGCTCTTGAAGAACCTACATTACATTAAGCTTTAGGCTAATTTTTCCTTTGGCTCAAAGGTGGTGAATTTGTGCATGTAACCATTGCACGTTAAAACTTTGTCCTTCACGTCCAAAAATATGTCAATTGGATACTGTGCCAGTTGTAAAGCAGAAAAAAAAAGAACTTTCAGGGGTTTTTTTGAAACAAAGAAATAAACACAACAAAGCCTATGCAGAATTCCTAAAGAAATGGCTTCCAAAAGTTTGAAGTGGTAGGCCAAAAGGACTGTCACTTTTGCATGGTTTTTGTTAGCCGGAGAAATCTGCGTAGTAAACAGAGAATTCTTTGATCTCCAATGCGTATTGAACACCCTGCTTTTGGGTAGTCTTTCGGATTGTTGAAAATGTTTGTAATTCAGCAGTCATTTTACCATTACAGATGATTTCAAAGTAAGCTGGGAAGTGCACTGTATAAATTATTGTTTACATTTTATACAAGTAGTTTCATTGTACTTAGATCCAAACAAGGACAGTGATGGGTATTTTGGGTATGGTACTAGAAGACATTTGTCCAGGTTATGTCTTAATAGTTTATATGAGGAAATCTTTTGCAATGTTGTGAAAATTCACTACCAACAGAATCAATGATGACGGTGATTAATTTGCAGAGAATATTGTCAAATCACTGCTGTATACCTATCACACTGCTAAAAACATTACATCCACATATTATCAGGGGATCATAAGTTTTCTAGATAGGCAAAACGTTGCTGTATTGCATGAAGTCGTCATTACGTAAAGTAGTAAACTCAACAAGCCTTTTAACTGTACAAATAAGCATTTTAAGCATGCGATTCAAAAAATCCATTTCCTTAAAAAGAGTATTAGAACTCATTCACTGTAGCTGTTCATTCCTTTATGGATAGGGCAGAGGAGGGTGGTCCTTTAGTACATGTACATACTTTGTTTATTTTCTTGGGATCATCACTTTTCTAGAAAACAAAACATAAATGCTGTTTTGGAGAACCAAAATATGGCGAGGCTGATTATAATTTTTAGGTTCCGGGAGGCAAAGAGAAGTTTATTGTTAGTGCAAGGAAATACCATGTGATATTTATTTCTGAATGTCTTTGCAAAAAAGGACATTAGTTTGAATTGTACAATGATGACCACAAAATGTTTGGGACTCAGTTATTGGTTGTAAATAATAATCAAAACTACATGGAAAGGAAAACTTTGAGTTGTGGTTAGATGTCATGGTAGCCATATTAATTTTGGTCATAACTTGGTGAGGGATGTTTAACTTGAGTTAGAGAAAAGTTAGTTTACTCGTTTCAATATTATGTTTTAAAAGACAAAAGCTGAACATCAAACTTTCATGATCGAAACCAAACTGAGCTGAGTAGGTTCATGAAGTTTGATGTCTTTCTCAAGTTAGTCTGAATGAGTTTGAATTGACCAGTAGACAAATTTTACTTAGGTAATTAAGATCTCTTTTACAGTTCTTTTGTTGTCCTTGGCCTTAGTTTTCCATTCTATGCCAATTTATAATTTTGGAAATTTACTTAAATGCATATGTTTTTATCAAAATATGGTCTATCCTACATGCAATTTTCATAATATATTATGCAGCTATCCATGTATTATTGGTAAAATCATGTAAGCCTTTGGAATTTTATGAACAAGCATTTTAGGCATTTAATTACTAAGAACGGTTTACTTAAAAGAGCAGTTTTATTGAATTCATTCTCCTTAGCCATCCCTGCTATTACTGTTTTGCTAGTAGCACTTTGTTTGCTAAATTCTTTTTTTTTGCTTGGGGTTAACTTCTGCTTACAAGTCATATGTGCCAACTTTTGATGAAAATCCATCTCGGTTTAGGTGATTTAATAACCAATAATTTGTCAATGTAAATAATAATGAATAACTTGCATGTGCAAGTTCAATGAATTATAACTACAATTGTGCAATAATGGAAAACATTCATAGAAGGCATTGTCCTTTTTAAACTAGCCTTCAATTAGGCTGCAATTCAAACAGCTTTCACTTCTTTCCATTAAAGAGCTTTTTTTTTATTATTTTGTGCCAATTTAAAACTTTGAGAAATTTTTCTTATGCCCAGATTTGTTTGTCACAATGTCACATACCCTACAAGCAGTTTTCCTTAATATATTATGCAGCCTTCTGTAAAGTAGAGGGAAATTCAGCAAGCCTTTTTACTGTGTGAACGGGCACTTAAGGCTTGTAATAGTACTAAAGGACCATTTGGTAGAGAACCATTAAATTTAGTAAAAAAAAGCATTAGAATTTATTCATTGCAGCTATCCTTTTGATTATGAATGACACTATTTAACAGTTATTCCTTGAGCCCGAATGGGCTCTGAGTCAAAAGCCACCAAGGCAGAAGGCCGAATGGGCTATTGACTCAGAGGCTATGAGGGTGAGGGGAATAATTGTTTTAGTAAAATCCAACTAGTTGGTCAAAAATATCGAGAATAAAAAACTTTTAGCTAGTTAAAGCTAGACTTAAATCCTTTTTTGCCGCCAAAAAGTTCATGCTTTTCGCTACTAGTGGGCCATAACATATAGCCTAGTAGTAGCTCAACCAATCAGAACACAGCATTTATAATAGACCACTAGTTGGATTTTACTAATTTCTTGTAGAACTCTATACATACAGTCTGCCAATGCTGTATGGAAATCCATCAATCAGGGTTGTCAGAAAGTTTTGAAGTAGACGGCTGAGTTGTCAAAGTAAGTGGCCAAGCCTGGGATATTTATTTAAAAAACGCCATCCATAAAGAAATGCTAAGCAGAGTAGCTGGCCGATACTAACCAAGTAGGCAACGATTTTCGCCGGCAGCTGGCTACTTTTGACAACCCTGATCAATGTTTCCAGGTGATTGTACTACCAGCAATAAGTAATAATTACTAATAACTGCAATGAGTAAAATTATAACTTGTGTGTAATTATGGAAAACGTTCACAGAAAGTATTTTGCCTTTAAACTGTGCCATTTTTTATGATATTACTATTTGTTTGCACATTTATATTGAAAGAACTTCTCCTGTTTATTTCATTAAAGATCTCAGGAATTGTCTTAAGGGTAACAATCTATAATTTATTTTTAAAACAAATGCAACACCACGGCCGTTAATGCTAGTTGTAATTAGGGTATTTTTGTAACATTTAATGCCACATTTCTAACTAAAATTCCTGGTACCATGGCTACCAAATTTTGACTAAACATTCTTGTTATATATACTTTCTATTAATTAGATGATTCAATTTCATTTTGAAAGATAAGTGCACTTTTCTGTGTTTTCTTGGGTTAAAAAGATGTCCATAAAGTGTGCTCAGAATATTAATGATGAGAATGCAACTGTTAAAGAAAATTAATGTCAGTCGGCAAATGAAATGTAATTTTCTATTTGGTGTAATTATTCATGCTGCGTTTTTCTTTCGTTTCCAACTTTATACACTGAGCAGAAAACTGTTACTAGTACAGTTTAACAGTCTGTACTTCATTGTAAACTTTCCCTCTGTGTGTGTTGCTGTTGTTCTGGTTAAATGCGCTGGCTTTGTTCTTTCATAATTGTGGATTAAAGCCATCTTGTTTTCAAAGTTTTCACTGAATATCAATAATATTTTGCGAGAGTCATTCTAAACACCTACCAAATATGTATAAGCTTCTCTTAAGTTAAGAAGTAGTTTTTCCAAATTTCAACTTTATTATACATGTACAAGAAAAAAAATTCATATTTTTTCAGACTTAATTGTTCAAAGTGTCACTTCAGCAAATGTTCCAGACATAATAGCTACCTGTAAGCGTATTTGCATTTCACACTTGTTTAAGCGAATTGAGAAATAGTACTATGTTGGTTAAAAGATTTCATACAGCAGTTTTATAATTTCTACAAACACAGTTTAGTTAAAGTTGATGTAAACAAGACAAAATTATTGACACTATCGGGCGATAAAGGTAAACTTCTATGCCATGAATCGATGCTCAATGGCCAAAATTTGTCAATTAATGATATGATAGTGGCTAAGGAACCTTACTTTTCGGCCATTTACCTACAAAAGAAGGCAACTTTCTCTGTTTGTCATTTTTTCGATACAAGTTAAACATTTGCAGGGTTTTGTTTATAAAATTTTATTAGACTCAAATTACCCGCAGGTAATTTCAGGTGAGAGCGGAAAACGAAATAAACGCGTGTTCTTTTTTGTGAAAGTTTTTGTGAAATGATGCAAAATGCATTTACATAAAAATCGTTTTTGTAATGTAAATATTCAGATAGCATTCGCTTCTCTTTGAAATAGTGATGAACTGTCAACTAAAGACTTGGCGAAAGTTGTTTGTAACGGATTACGAAACAGAGTTTGCTACTGTAGCGATAAAATGGCAACTTTTTTATGTTGACTTAGGTGATTTTGACAGGTGTACTGGACGAAAACTGTGAAGCTGCCGAACTCCCTGCAGTTTTGAATTATTAATTACCCGTTCTGTCAACAATTGGTTTTAGAACAAGAAAAATATGAAACTTGAAGTTGTTTGACCACCAGAACTGGCCGTGACATACTTCTTGGCTCCGGCATTTTACCCTAGCTACAATTTCACGCACTATTTCCCGATAACATTTCATAAAACAAAAACTAAAACAATGTCGCAACCGCGTTCCTCTGGAATGAGTCATTGGCTTAAGTGTTAATGTTACGCGTGGATTCAATACGTCTTCCAACTCAAGTTACTCTTTCGGAAAATTTTCAATGAACGCGATTAGTGTTTTTTAACCCGGCTTTTTAACGCATTTGGATTATGACATTCCTGTTGCCATAGATACTGCAGAATTTTTGCTTGTTAAAGTGAACGTAGATTTCAGCGAGTCATGTTTATACCGTCGTCGAAAGAATTACCATGTTTATAGTACACAATTCATAAGTCGATTATTCCTTGTAATCTGTTCTCGGGAAAATACACTTCGCGCTAGAATTCCACATGCACCTGTTGTAGAGGTGCTGAGAAAGAAATACGTCGTCCCGTGTAGATTGACTTTATTTGTATTTCATTTTAAGTCGCGTGCAGCGTTGCCGCTTGCTTTCAGAGATATTGCTGTTTAATTGAGGGCTAGAGTAAAACCTCAGCTTGTTCTAAATCGCTTAAAATGTCTGTCTACTGTTTTCTTTAGAGTCATTTGCCCATTTATTTTCAATTTGAAGGAAATAGCGGACCCGCCGTCAAATAGTGGCCGCTTCGTTTTCTCATGGTGACTTTTTATACATCACGGTTACTTACTTCAGCGACTTTAAATAATTTAAACGAGGCAGAAGTTTTGATGTAAAATTATTCTGCGCTGTGGAATGCTCGCTCTGGTCCGATCCTTTTCAGTCGAAACTTTACGCAGACGACGTTTCTCGACGGAATAATAGCGCATTAGGCGATTAAACGAAGTTTGGTTTTTGTTCTGAACGCCTGGTTTAAAACGACTTAAGGAGATTCGCGTGAAATTTAAATGGAAAATTCCAACACCCCCAACGTACGAGCGAACAGATAATCGGTTAATACAAATACAATTTTCCCATCTACAAGGCGCATGGCTGTAACAATCGGCTTACAGTCAGCTTTTAAAAGAATACTAGTAACTTTTACTAGAGCCATGCTATTATTATCAGTATTATACTGTGTATGCGTGACTGAGTCTTTTGTCTCGCTTGAGCGACTTTCTCTCGTTACTTTTGGACTATGTTTGCTTCGCTGCGTTAAGTCGTGGAAGCGAGCCAGTTTAACACAGGCTACAGTGACGCACTGTGCTTTGTAGAGCGTGGATCAGATTCAATATCGTTTAATTCAACGTAGTTGTTGTCATGTTTACGGCTAGTGTAATTGCTTAGTGCTTTAGAGTTGTCAAGAGCGCTCTCTTCCGATCGGTTTCCGTTACCGATCGGTGCACTTTTCAAGCTTAATATCCGCGTTTAGCGAAATTTGATCAATTCCCAGTCCAGACAAATTGCAGCCAATGTTTTTCCATCAAAGTATTTTTTTCCAAGGCAAATCTACATAGTTTAATGGTTGTTTAAATATTGAAATTTATCGGTCAAAATTACAACGACATACACCGATGAATATAGCTCTCTGACATTATGTTGCATATACACACACACATGCTGTATCCGTACTAACCCGGTTACTACAACCACGAAATCCAACACGTTCCATCCGTTCCTGAGGTATGATTCGCTGTGTAGCACAAATCCCAGGGCTATAATTTTTAAAAGAGCTTCTAGGCAGAATATCGCTAATAAATATACTTCGGCGCTTTCCTGAAAGATAGGATAAATAGCAGCAAGCGTAAGTTATTTCTGTCCTTGTAGCGGCCTAGTCGTGACAGTTTCGCTCACTGCAGTGCGTTGTCGTTCGCTGTTTTGTTAAGGAAGGATAAAACTAGAAAAATTGTTACTTACTAGTTTAATGTTTAGGTCTGACTTGTCGTTTTCAGGCAAAGGAGTATTAGCGGCCAGTAAGATGCAATTGACAAAGATAGTCAATAGAATAAAATATTCAAAAGGCTTGTCTTCAGTTAAGGAATATATCATACGAACATACATAAATTCACAGATAAGTCAAAAAAATAAAATTATATTAAAAAAATTCTCCCACAATAGCGTCGAAGACTCACTAAATAGAGGACAGAAAAATTCCCCTCAGGTTTCAAAACACTCAACACTGACAAAGAATTTATCACGCACGTTCCACTTTGCCATAGACGACAACAAACTCCGACAACGCCAAGGCTAAAAAAACATTTTCTACTGATGTGCCCGTAACGGCTCAAAGGATACTTTAGATTCGACGATTTTCTTGCATACTCTTCGAATGATATTTTCCTTTGAAAAGATGAAGAGTGAGCGATCGGAACATAGAAGTTGTGGTGTTCCTCTTCCAGCTTGTACAGAAGACTTGCGCGAATTATTCGAGTTGGCCATACGCGTTTTATAAAAGTCCTCTGAGGGAACCGAGGAAGGTCTTCGAGTGTCCGCCATTTCTCCTGCTTCAAGTTATTTTCTAGCCTCATTCAGGCGAAAATCTCACGCTACAGCCGGCTTGCGTGGCGCGCTCGTGCACGCGAAAGTTTGTTTCCAGCCATAAATTTAACCGCCTAGAAGCGATTCAATCATTCAGATTTTGGGCTTCCTTCTCTTGCCTTGACACCGTATGCTAATTAGAAACCGAGTCTATAATCAAGTGGCCTATCAAAAGAGGCCGGCACTGGTGGGTCACGTGACAATGACTGGTACTTCGTTGGGTGTGAATGCGGAATGAGAAACTACGCTTCGGTGTGATTTTCCTCGTTTCACCTGTTATACCCTGGAAGACTTGGACAAAAACTCGCTTTTTCAGCAACAGCGGCGTAAAAAGACTTTAATTTGTTTTGCTTTAAAGACCAGTTAAACGAGACTTTTAAGGGATAATCTGTTGTATTCATTAAGAATGCTGTTGGCTCGGACAGTCCCCTTGAAAGACTCCCGCACAGTTCTAGGGGTGGGCGGAATTTCAACCATAATTTGGTTCACGTTATTTCCCGTTTTGTAGCGGCAAATTATTGCATATTATCCTGTCAAGCCCGTGTCAGAGATTTCAATCTCTTTCGTTCGAATGGCAGAGGTGGTTTTAAAACAATCACTAACGAAGATCAGTTTAGTATTGAACACCCACAACACAAACAGAAGCTTTATTTATATAAGATATGATTTACCAAGTGATGTTTCGAATCTATGAGTGCGCCCGAAAATTTGCGCACACATTCCTTAAAACGCTGTCTTCGTGTCGTTTCATCTCTCATTGCTTTAAAATTCGTTTTTCTCGGATCTCTTTTGATTCAGTTCCTTTTTTCTCCGCGTATTTAGCCCTCGCAAAAAATAACAGTGCATGGGGAAAATACCAACAAGTTTCGTCAGTTAAAGCTTAAGTAGGGTACGCGAGTGGTACTTGTACCAGCTCATAAGAAAACATCAACAAGTCGTTCGCTTTTTATTCGCTCTCATTAGGCCTCAATGGACAGGTGATACCACCAGACTCCTCACAGGCTTCGAGTTTTCCAAACACACAAAGTTGTAATAGTACTTATTAAGGCGCTGTGTCGACTAAAATGCCTAAATCAAAGAATATTTGTAACGTCCAAAAAATATACGTCGCTTTGTCGTGTTACATATTTTCCCCTTGTTAAACTGAGTGGAGCGTCTCTCGAAGTTTTGCAATATTTATGCTTTCTTTCGAGATAAGGGCTTGGTTTGGTATAATCGAATTACTTTGAACAAAATGTTTGCGAGAGTTTTTCTCCTTCCCCACTTAAGCGACCGCTGCTCGCAGCAGTAACTTTGTTCGTCCTTAAATCTGTGCGCGCACTTTGTCGACATGAGAATAAAAGACAAGTTTGACGCTAGCTTGTGTTAGTTTTAATTCATCTCTCTCTTGTCTTGTTTTAATTTAGCGGTATAAATTATGAATATGCTTTTCGACAGCTGTCGATTTGTCAACTTACAAACGAGATTTTTTTAGATTCTTCACACATTCGCTTCCGAGCCGTCTTTGCAAATGCTTTTTTTCCAGGCTAGTTGCCGGAAATTGAATTTTTCAAAATTTCTTTTCTCATTGTTAGTTGACACAATGCTTCTTTTATCTTTAGACGATGTGAGAGGACAGAAATTCAGGCTAAACCCTCGAGCTTTAAAACGAAAGTATCGTCAGGGGCTTGTTTTCAAATGCATGTAAAATGTTTTAAATCAATGTTACATGTGATGGCCTCAGATTTTCAAACAAAATACCACTATAAACAGAAATACGGACACCAATGGATCAACAGAAAAATATGATTTGCACATCATCGTTCATATACGTGAATGTGTCTCTGAAACTTTTCATTCAAAGTCCCGAATGCTTGAAAGAGACGACGCTTGCTTTACATTCAAATCTCAGTTGATTCACTTTGTTTTTGCTCAACTTTGACTTCAGAAATTGAAAAATCTGCCGTCATCTTTACACCTGATGAGCGACTGAGCTTTCCCAATTGTTTCGGTTGTTGCCGAATCTGTTCCCTTGTTGATTGAAAAATTATCGATTGTGTAGTTCATTTGATTCGTTTCCTCAAGTGTTATCTCATTGTAGAATCAGTCACGTCTCATACAATCCAAAGAGTTGAGTTTCTTTTTAATCCAAATTCAAAAGCCTTATTTTTGCCTTCGTTGCTCTTTTGTGAGATATTAAATTTCACCTCTATATTAAAAAAATCACCAAAAACAATAAAATAGCTTTAAAGAAAAAATTCTTTCAGTTTTATTTGAATATTTGATTCATTGCTTGAGTTGTTTTTGGATCTTAATTTAGTTTTTTCCTAAGATAAACTTAACTTCCGCCTTTGGACTTTTGATCTATGTTTCCTCGGCTTTCTGCATGACTAAAGTCGTCCTAAAAAGTACTGTTTAATTTACAAGCCGCCAAAACCAATGCTTTGGTACGAAAAAGTGCAAAATGTTCCAAACAAAACTTACTAGACATCGGATTTGGAAAAGAGCAAAATATTTGTAAAACGTTGCTGAGTTATTCAGGAAGGTTTCATAGAAGATGGGATGTTCGGAACAGTCATTAAATTCAGGCCAGCTTGAGGAGGTGCTGAATCGGAGTTGTGTCGAATTACTGCTCAACTACCAAGTAAATCTAAAACCCTTTGACCACTATACTAACAATTTCATTTCTCTGGAACGTAAAAACTATGGTGAATGCCTGGGGGTACTTATTCAGTGACAACAGTAGGCTCGATTTCCGCCGCTCTCTCGGTCGGCGGAGGCCGGAGCGCGGGCTCATTTCCTGAACAGCGGCTGGTAATCTCGGTACACTATAATAATTATATATGAAGTACTTACCCAATGACAATAACAGTACGTAGAAGCCACATTAATTTTATTAATAAAATAATAATAATAATAATCAGAATAATAATAATAATAAGAAGAAGAAGAAGAAGAAGAAGAAGAGGCAAAACAGTTGGCATAAGTGTAAAACAGACATTTGTGCCCATGAATCAGACCATTTATTGTATAGTTCTCCTTTCCTTCGCATTTGTTATATGTTGTAGTTTCCTGGAGCCAAGTGGCTTGACTCACATTTACCAAATATCTGTTGCAAAAGCGTGCCTTCGTTTGATATAGGTTTCCCATTATGCAGATCATGAATGTCTTATTTTTTCCCACTGTTATCCTGTCTCTAAACATGGTCTATTTCAAATCAACTGCTCTTTTTATCCACGATGTCACAGTCAATTTAGTACCCCCGAATAAATCAAGCTTATTGGAGCCTAAGAGTGCAACCATTGATTTTATTGCTTCTTTTCTAGATAGATAGATAGATAGATAGATAGATAGATAGATAGATAGATAGATAGATAGATAGATAGATAGATAGATAGATAGATAGATAGATAGATATTGAGTTTATCATTTGAATTTAATGCTATATAAATGAGGAGCGAGCGCAAAAATTCCATACTGATGACGTGTCACTACCCAGATCTGGATAGTGACACGTCATCAGTATAGAATTTCAGCGCTCGTTACTCGGGCGTCAATTTCAAAGGGAAACCAGTGGTAGGGTTGCAAAATATCGGCTTTTTTCTCAGGCCAGTGACCTGTCATGAGAAAATGACTCAAAGAGAAAAAGTTTTTACTTTTTTTGAGGAATTCTCCCTATAGTGCCATTACAAAAGATATCAAAGCTTTTACTCTTGATTACTGTCATAAGATATGCATACGTGTTATAAGCAGAATGCGCCAACACAAGTGAAGAAAGAAATGCAACGATTCTTTTCGCAGCTGCATAAGTGGCATAAACCTCTATGATCTTCTTTGCATTTATTTCTTTATTCCGCGGTTCAAATTTACGAAATTCATATATTCATCCTTTCACACGTGAAGAAGTATAAAATTTCTGTTTTATACATGCTGGTGTTAAAGAAGTTGCAGTATGTTATTCAACATGTCGGGAAAATAGGGGTTTTTGCCATGTTTCTTTCGTTTTCAGGTTAGACTACAAATAATCCCTTAACTAGTCTCTGGTTTCAGTGCAATGCGCGTGTGCGAATGCAAAATAGAGCATCTAGATAAACTAGTGTGTACATGCGCACAAGGAGCCTATTTGATGGACCTCAGAAAGGTTTGCTATAAATAACGTACCCAAGAAATAATTATTGTCTTAGTCACCATCTGGTTATAAGCTAAGGTTGTTATTTGAGTCGGTCATTCAGGGTTATTTAGAGTGTATTTTTCAGGAAGATGACTTTTGCAAAGTTTATCAAAATGTGCATTGACAAGGTACGAATTTGGATTTTCTTTCCTTTTCAACGCACATTTTGATAAACTTTGTAAAACGCAATCCATCATTTTCAGGAGTAGACGCTTTTTACACTCTCTCTACCGTCAGCCAATACATATTACTTCTGTCGCCTTCTTATGCAGTGCGCTTGCTTTGTATTTGCTAGGCGTTGATTGTTTATTACAGCAGGTGGTAGGAAAACCGTACGCTTTATTCGTTCTCCTTTCTCTGTCGACATTCAGTTAGTCTAATAGCTTCTATTATTACGCGTTTTGTTTCCTTTCTAGTATACAAACTGAGAGAAAAATTCACTTATTTAAAATTTCTTCCATTCGTCTGCAAAGAAGTTTAGTGTGGCAATTTCCGCCTCTCAGAATTCAAACAGCTGCTAATTGAAACCTCTTTCCTTCTCATTTTCTTTGGCAAAACAATTTGTCTGCTTCGTTAATTATTTGCCTTGTTTTGATGTCGCTAACTTTTACCTTTTTAGACGAAAAGTGCCGAATTCAGTGGGAAAAGACCCTTTGCGAATCTTTTCTGCATGCGTCCTATCCTTTTTCCACCCCGAAAACTTAGTTATTTGGCTTCCTCATTCAACTTCTTCACGCATATCCTTGAAATTTATTTTTCTGTTTTTATGTTCAAGATATTTTTATCTTGATTTAAGTTTTAGATCTTAGCATGACTTCATAACTCAATTTTGTTGATATATCCTTGTGTCCCTTGATCTGGCAACTAAAAAGTTGAACTTCTTAAGTTGTATTAAAAAAGTCTGAACTTCTAATTACGTTGTGCGTATGTTTAGAATATGTCTCTTCAGTTGCAGAATTGAGGCTCCAGACAAAAAGGCGGCATTTGTTTGATGTCTCACACTGCACTTACCACATCCTGTCCGTCTTTTTGGAAGCCTCCCACGCAGACGTTCTTTTGGCTCGTCACGCAATCCTCGTCAGCGAACGACGTTTGTAGCGCAAGAACACGTGACGAATCCCAAAGACCGTCTGCGTGGGAGTAGGGGTGGGGGAGAGGGGGGGGGGGCTATCTTTTTAGAAGTTCATGTTGGCTGTGAAAGTTTAGAGTTTAGGGAAACCTTTTGTAAAGGAACAATTAGCAATGATTGAATTCGGCTTTCGTAAGATATGAAGAATGCTGCAGATCGAGGAGGGTGTTGTCGGCCGAGGTAGATAACACCCTCCGAGATCTGCAGAATTTTTCATTCATATCCTACGAAGGCCGAATTCAATAATTGTTTTATTATTCCTTCAAAATAATTCCAAGTTTAAAAACAAGCTAAAACATGCTAACCTCGGTCGATGTAAGTTCATACCGATAATTCATCTTTATCGGGAAGTTTAGAAGATTAAGGTCTGCTCAGGTCTGCAAGGTCTTGCTGTTCTTGCGATGTTTTTAGACAATATTTCGCCGTGAAACGAGTATAATGTTCCGCGTCAGTTCCGCTATTTTGTTTCAACTACATGTACCAAAACCACCCAACCTCGTTCCCTGGTTTTCTCGGTCAACGGTTCAATAACCTGCAACCAGGGTGCACTTTTGACGTCCGTTCAATATGACAAAATTCTTTCCAAATTTGGTCAACTGCAGCTGGTTATGGTGAATTATGCGTGTGGTTTTAACCAATCAGAAACGGGGAAATATTTTGAATGAATAATAACAAAATATAATCCTTATCTTGTGTCCAACTTGCGGTTTCATTTTGTCTTTTTAGATGACTGCTAACAGTCAGAACAGTGTCATATTTTTTTTCGATGTTTTCCGATGATCTGCTCGCAGTTTGGGCTTCCGGTGTTGTTTTTTTTTGTTTTTTTTTTTTTCGTTCGTTGTTGTTGTTGTTGTTGTAGTTTTTCTCATATTTTGATTGATTCCACTAGTTTTATTTTTCCATCTGGCACCATTATGGTTAACACGACTCTACAAGCGATAGCCTGCGTAAACAGTCGTCTGTCCTCGCTCCTAGCGGCAAGGAACAAGGGGAGACGGCTGTTTTCGCGCTTTAAGCTTTATCGTGGATGAGGTTGAGTATGATCTGAAGGATTATGGAGATCGAGGAGGGTGTTTTTCGCTTAAATTTCGCTGATGTAACCTTTCCCTTTCACTCACACTTACATGGAATGTTAAGTCTCTTCAAAATTGTCCTAATGTCTTATTTTTCTCTACTGATTCCTTCAGGTCCCTTTCAGAGAAGGAAAGGCCCTGTGAAAATAGCTACAATGTGGGTGGATGAGAACTAACTATTCCTTGAACTCAATGCGGCTCAAGTTTTCTCAACTTTTCGAGTTGTAACCACTGAAGTTGGTCGTTCTTTGCTTATGGCTTAACTGTCAAACAGATTTTCTTGGAGGTTTTCCAGGGTTGGGTGGTCGAAAAACGGTTCTTGTCAGATTTGTTTATTCATTCTTTTATTCGCTCATTTATTTATTTGGTTATTTATTCACTGTCAAGACACACGGTAATTCAAGAACGCCAAGGATTGCGTAGGATCAGTTCTTCATGCTTGTCTTCTAATATCTAGAAAGTACTAGTATTAAAGCAATAAAAGAGGTATTCTTTGAACTAATTACAGTGCCTGTAGTGTTTAGTGCCCGCCACTTCTGCTTAACCGTTGGTTTAACCGTTTTTTTACTGAAGACATATTAGAGGTTGCTTGTTATTGCTGGTTTTCAGTGTCACGCCATTCAAAATAGAAAATCAAAATCAAAACCGTTCGATAGATAAAGTCCAGAATCTAGGAAATGAAAGGAGGTAAATGTACAAAGACCCTCGCCAAGATTTAGGCCGAAGGAAAAGTTCGTATGCGAGATGTCCGAAGAAATGATTTACGCAAATTTATAGAGTTTTGTATAGAGACGCCATGCTGGTGCCCATCCGGATGAGCACCAACATGGCGGACGGAAACCAACAGAAACATCTGTTACCGAGTTTTGCTACAAAAGCGAAAATTTACTCCTAGAGGAACTCATAAACATTAAAGTAATACTTTTTCTAATACATGAACTGTTTAGATAGCAAAATTGCCCGAAAAAAGTCACTTTTTAAGCTACATGAGAGCTCTCTCGGCCGTCATGTAAATGCTGCGTCACGCAAAATCTTAGAAATGCAAGCGTACTCTATTACAAAACCAAGAGCCCTTTTGAAGCGAAAGTTTGTTTGAAAATTAGTTTTCAGCTTCTCTAATACACCATGAAAGTAAAATCTCCGTAGGATGGATAGTTTTGTAGTTTGAATTTTAGTGACGTCATGTGAAAACCAACAATTAAAAAGCGCCGTAGTATGCATTGACACCTGGTTAGCCTGGTTAGAGATGTGCTGGCTTCACAGGATGTTGGCCGTTTTCTCAGGCTGCTTATGTTCGTTACTGCCTTGTGTCTACTTATGACACGCGTATGTCATCTTATTACATGTAAAGCCTACAATCTTGGACAAATTTAGACCCTCTCCTTCCCCCCCCCTCCCCCCCCTCCCCCCCTCCAATCAAGGGAAAGAAAATGGCTCATTTTGGCTTTCGCGCGGCTTCATCCTTGATTTCGGGGGTGGAGGGCGGTGGGATGAGGGTTTGCCGTTACTTTTTCTTCTGTCCAAGATTATAATATAATCTTGGACAAAATTGATGGAAAATTTAGCCCCTCCGCCCTCCCAAAATCACGGCTGGGAAAATGGCACATCTTGGCTTCGGCGCGGCTTCATCCTTGATTTTGGAGGAACAGGGGTTTGCTGTTCATTTTATTGTGTCTAAGATTGTGTAGGTATATATACAAAAACGGAAAGAATTCCCTCCTCACTCCTTAAGGACTTTTAGGCATCAAAGAAGAAGCAATTTAATGGGCCATTTCCTGGCCAACGTGTAGGCATAAGGATTTGTTTGTTTCGTTGTTTGACTATCCATTGCATGGGCAGATTCGGACGGCCGCTAACTCCCCCCCCCCCCCCCTCCGTTCCTCCATCCCTTTTGTCTGAAATTGTGTCATAACGAAGAATTATCTATAAAATGTGTAGCCTGAGAAAACAGCGGACATTTGGCGATTGCCACCGCTGGTTTCCCCGCGAAACGAGCGCTCAAATACCATACCGTGATAACGTGCTTCTACGCAGGTCTAGCTCGTGCTTCTGATTCGTTGAAACAAGATTCCCTTGCGGCACTGAGTCACGGTGACACGCGCCATAAATGACCGTTACATAAATGACCTTATACGTCATTCATGTCGTCGCGAAATGTAGGCCGTTTCAAGAGCTTTTAAAATAGTTGTTGGAATGAGGCTGATGAGGTCATTAGCAAAAATAACTTTGTACACAAAACAACACAAGAACGAATCGAGAAAATTGTATTTCCGTACGGCAATAAAATTTACATACAGTCTGTACAGTCTCGCCTTAACTTGAAAGGTTGGGAATGAAGGTGGTTCCTTCCTAAGGTAAGAGACCTAACACTTCTAACACTTCTTTAAGAAA
This sequence comes from Porites lobata, assembly GCA_942486035.1. NCBI lineage: Eukaryota > Metazoa > Cnidaria > Anthozoa > Scleractinia > Poritidae > Porites > Porites lobata. The sequence continues at coordinate 569,390 of CALNXK010000009.1, forward strand.
GACTTCTTCTTAAGGCAGATCTGCCCACACTGCTAAATAGTCGCTTACAGGATCTGTGCATCCTTATGTATAAAGTAAAGCATAAACTGTGCCCTGCATATATAAGTAACATCTTTAAAGAACCAAATAGTAATTACAATATGAGGCAAGCAGATTTCTCTATACCTAGGTATTAGACAGTCACCTACGGCAAGCACCCTATTAGATATCTAGGGCCTAGGCTATGGACAAAACTACCCAAGAGTATTAGGGACGTCACAACCCTAATGTCGTTTAAAAGCAAGGTACGCCAACTCAATATAAGTGAACTTTTAGATGATGGCTGCGCAGGCTGTAGCCTTTGTTCATTTTGACTTCTGTATGTTTTTACTATAAATCTCGTAATTAGATAACTATAGATATTTTACCTACTACTGTATATAGTTTTTAGTTTGTATATTCTCCCCTAATTCGTGTCCCAAATTAGTAAGGGATTCTTTTTTCCCTGGCTAGACGGCTTTTGACACTTTAATAAAGTATCTATCTATCTGTCTGTCTGTCTGTCTGTCTGTCTCTCTGTCTGTCTATCTATCTGTCTGTCTATCTATCTATCTATCTATCTATCTATCTATCTATCTGTCTGTCTGTCTGTCTGTCTGTCTCTCTATCTATCTATCTATCTATCTATCTAAAAATGTGAAATGCCTTGTCCTTTTTCCCTCCCCTTTCTCACGGTGATCGCATTCAATCTTGTATCTTGTTAAAAAATCTCCGCTGATCATAGATCGAATAAAGATTATCAGTAAAATCCAACTAGTGGTCTATTATCAATTCTGCGTTAGTGGTTGACAATGAGCTACTACTAGGCTATACGTTATAGCCCACTAGTAGCGAAAAGCGCGGGCTTTTTGGCGGCAAAAAAGGATTAAAGTCTAGCTTTAACTAGCTAAAAGTTTTTTATTATCGGTATTTTTGACCAACTAGTTGGATTCTACTAATTAGCAATTATTCCTCTCGCCCGAATGGGCTCTGTGTAATTGTTAAATAGCGGAGATAGCTCTCGCGCGCGAAGCGCGTTCAGCGGAGAACCATGGGTAAGAAAATGAAGTAATCTACCAATCCGGGGAAATTTGGTAATCACGTGACCGTCCGTCCGCACCACAGGTGTACCAATGTAGAATAACTCAATCAACAAGTGCAACTCGAAGTTATTTTGGCGGGAAATCGCATAGCCACTGGCGTCTAATAAAGCAGAGACAACTAAAGAGTCAACAAGGGCGAAAACGGAAAGCGGAAATTGTTTCTGTATCCGTGTTGTCTAAAGCATTAAGCTTAGATTAATTGTCACGTCCACAAATTTGGAATATAGAGCAAGACAAAGACAGAGAAAAAGAAAAAGTATGCGACAGGCCAGCGAAGCTCAACGAGAAAAAAGGCGACAGAGATCTAGAGCGAGGGATAAAAAAACAAAGGATACATTTTTTTTGTTGGAAGAACAACATGAAAATTTTGTAGCGTCGGTGACTAAATGAGAAATGCTAGCGGCCACCAATGCAAGGTGAAAATGAGCGGTCGTGAAAAAAAAGTGAACGAGAACGCGTATGACATTTTCTCCATAAAACGTGTAACTAAGAAGTTTCTGGAAGTTTTACGTTGTAGTCGTGCCAAACAACGACAAAGAAATATACAAAAAAGTGTGCTGCACGTGTAAAGTTGCTTTTTTGCTAATTAGATCTATTGTTGTTTTTCACCGTTTTCCGGCGTTGCCTTCGCCGCTTAAGGCCGATAGACACTAGGGGTTTTGCTCCCGGAACATGCTCCAGGCTCATTTTGCACTGCCAATACAGAAGGAGTCATAGTGCAGGAGCTAGCTTCTTGTCGTGGTACACACGTGGAAACAAACGAAAGAAACTTGGTGTGGGATAGCTGATATTCACCAGATGAGTCAGTTTGGGAACTAGTTCAAAATTAAACCTGGCGACTTCGTTGCGGTCCAGATCAAAAGAGGAAAAGTTGATTCTTTTGATGATCATGATGATGATACTTGAAGATCACTCATCAGTTTGTAAAAAATGCCAGGAAAACTTGGGCTCACCTGTGGTTTCTGAAAAGACAGGAGAAAGGGGACTTTTTATACTATTCGAGAACCGTCCGTGGAAAATTCAGACATTTTGTGAATACATGAGAATGCCATACGCAAACTTCGAGATCATCAACTTCTGAACTTTAGATCGACGCCATGTTGAATTTTGAGCACGAGTCAAGGGCTCCAAAAGAATTGTTGTTGAAAATATTGGCTAATTTGATTGGTTAATGTTTAACATTTCCCGTATTAATCCGCGCGCAACAAAAAGTGTCAGTACACACAAGGGAGCGTTTTCAAGTTCGCTCAATTTGCCCCGGGAGCTTGCTCCCAAATATTTAACTGCTTAAATATCGTGGAGCATTTTGCGGGGTGGAAATTCTGCTCCCGACTTGCTCCCGAGGATGTAGTATACCCATGAAATCGTTGATTTACGCGGAGGAGCTTTGCTCCCGGAGCGTGCCCTTGGAGCCCTGGAGCATGCCGTGGGTGTGTGGGTAGTGGGTCGTGCGTCGTGGGTCGTGGGTCGTGCGTCGTGCGTCACGTCGCGTGTGATAGCTCATGCCTCTTAGAGAAGAATCTTCCTTTACACGACCCTTCGCATTCATGAAAAAGTTTTTCCGATGAAATTCAGTAAGGCAAATTTTTCAGCGAAATATGTCCTCCCCGGTCATCTCCCATTTCCCCCCATGCTCCTCGCACACTCTGAGTTCTTAATAGGGAGTTTAAGATACGGAGACTACGGACTACGAACTACGGCTAGACGAGCGTTGTCCTTTGTTCGTAACACTGGGTTGAGTCGTGCAAATATAGAACGTTAAGATCGCACTACACACAGTAGACTACGAGAGAAGAGGTGGAGAGGGAAACAACACGCAAAGATTTCCTTGTTTTCATCACAGTTCACAAAAATGCAAGTCAGTTTTGCATGTGATCTTATCTTTAGAACAATGAACAAATTCTTCCATACTTGAAGGAAGCAATTACGTCGGGTGAAATTGGTAAACAAAGTTTTGGTTACACAGGTTTTATTTTTTCGCCCATGAATACTTATGTCAAATATTAAAGAAATAGAAAGAAATAGTAATAGCTCATTTATTAGATTTAGAAGATGGACTTCTCCGACTACCGATCTGATGTAGTTTGAAGTATTGAAATGCCGAGTTTCGATTGTCTCGAAGATGTTTACATCATTTTCATTCAGCAAATGGCGCGATACAAAAACTCGCAGAAATAAATGTTACACAAGTAGAAAGACACACTAATCAGTTCGAACAAACATTAAAACTACTCAATTGCGAAGAGAAAGTAAATTACCTGCATGATTTTTCTTCTCCTAGGCCGTCAATCTGAATTCTGCGTATAAACAGCTAAGCTTATTTAAATATGAGTTTAGCTAGATAAAAATGTAGTCACGACAGTGGATTAAAAGCGTAAATCTCAGCAGAAATTAGACACAACTTACATATTTCGCTTCCCTCTCGCTTAAAGCAAGTGTATTGAAAACTTTTTTACGAAAAGACGAGATTCTTGAATTACCGAGACGGCAAAAAAATGAACAGTCACGTGGTTTTGATCATGCGCAGTAACATATTTATCCGTAGCCGTAGTCCGTAGTCGCCGTATCTTAAACTCCCTAATGAAATGCACATGCGTCCAAGAATACCCTTTCCGGTTAAAAGGAAATTCTAAATAATCGCGGCTTTTATGAATGAAACTTTTTTTTTTAATTGAAATAATGTCACATTCTATATCAAATTAGGCACTAAGTTTAGGGAAGACTATTCCATAAAAGAAATTACGACCAATCATCACCATTTAATTAAACACTTCGATTCTACCTTTGAGCCTAAACACATCCCTGGTAGCAGCCTGTGTAAAGAAGTTTTAACTTGAGCTGATCACAGTTGTTCGTAGGCCTGGTACATATACTTCCAGGGAAAATCACAGGTTGTGAAAACGTTCGTGCCCTCAATTTTCCGGGCTTTTTCTGTAAGCCGGATGCGTTCCGATTGGAAAATCTGGATTTAGATTTTAGAATCCGGATTTCGGATTTGCAATCGAACGCGAAATCCCAAAACGGATTTCAACGCTGAGATATCTGTTTTTACCGTTCGATTGGGAAATCCGCAAAAGGATTTGAAAAACTGTCCTTAAGAACAGGTCGGCATTAGATTCTACCCACCAAAACCACATCGATCGAGAGGGACTGAGATTAAATTTTGAATAACTTAAAAGTCGTAACCGAAGATTCTCGGAAAATGTACGGATGATATGCACGAACAACCGAACAACCGAATACTAGATCGGACGTTCTAACCACTGAACCATTAGGGCTCTAGCGTTAGTGAAGTCGGAATTCTACTATACCAGCAGAGTGTACTACACTTCTGTACTGGGAGCTGAAAGAAAGAGAAAGGCTCGAGAAAGGCTGCGTTCATTTCACGTGGGGGTGCAGAAAATATATCAGGGGATACAGTTTCATACATAATGACTGAGATGTTAGTAAGATGTTGGAAACGAGCAACGAGCGGCGAGAACGAATCGCGAAGCTCGCTGGTAAGTGCTCGTTCTTTCTCACGCGGAGAAAAATCAGGAACAACCTCTGGAACCAGGATATATAGCTAGGTGTAAATACCGCGAGCTTTATACTCCTCCCACCCCCTGCAAGAAGAAGTTTCTTTCCGGCATGGATTTTAGCATTCCAGTCTACATATATTGACCTCCAAAATTCTAAATTTCTGAGACTTATGAATGTACATAATACAGCTTTACTGCGCTTTTCACAAACATGCGAACTCTAAAGTTCAAAAGCCGCCTTCGCAATTGCGTTTTTCGCTGCCGTCAATCATAATTACGATCACAAGCAACGAACCTTGAAACACAGAAAAACACAAAACGGATCGAAATCCACCAATCACAAATCACAAAACTTGACCTTTTGAACCCATTAAAGTAAAGTCTTGTTTCCTAAGAGGTCCGTTAAGATGATTGACGGCAGCGAAAAACGCAATCGTCAGTTGGCTTTTGAACTTCAGAAACATATCCAAAATTCGCAGCAATTTTCCTATCGAACGCGGGTTCGTAACTTAAAATTCCCCCCATGATGTTCCTGTTTGTTTCCCGGGACTGATGATGGGATTTGGAAGGTCGCGAGTTCGACTCTCGCCTAGGGCACGAAAATTTTCGTTGCCCCGGGCAAGCATGGTTTCTCCTTCTCCCAAGTGAAAATGTTCACTGGAAGTGTAAGTGTGCTGCTCACAAGTGCACATTAAAAAAATAATAAATAATAATAAGAAAATAAAATTTTGTTTGTGTCAATAATTATTATGCTTCATGAGTATGGTCTTAAAAAAGTCCGTCAGTACTTTGCAGAAGCGTAACTATGCGCCTAAAAAAATTAAAACCCTGAGTGGTTTTGGTGGATGTAGACTTCAACATCCACCAAAACCACCGACAGTGTTCGGTGCTAGATGTGTATCACGTAGACCCATGAAATCTGAAACATATTTTAAAACTTCACGTACAATATTTGCCAAAATACAGTTATACTCGTTATATTCACCCTTTGTTGGCGAGAACTCGATCTCCCAAATATTATTAAGCCCAAAGCAAAAGAAAGGCGAATCCCCGGGAGGCGAATACGTCAAAACATCGTAGGCATCTTTCGTTGGTATAACATGTCACAAGATGTCCAAAAGTCAATCTCAGTCCGTCTCGATCGATGTGGTTTTGGTGGGTAGAATCTAATGCCGACCTTAAGAACAGTGGTCTTGCACGCGCACGCATAATTAGCAACAAGAAGGCCGCTGTTCACGAGAACAGTTTTGCAAATCCTTTTTCGGATTTCCCAATCGGACGGTAAAAACGAAATCCATGAAATCCGGATTTGGATTTCTTAATTGAAATCCACCCTGAGGACGGATTTCTCGGAGGTGAAATCTGTTTTCGGATTTCGCGTTCGATTGCACAATCTGAAATCCGAATTTCCCGATCGAACGCAACCTAAGACGATATTAAATAATGTCGTTATAAAATTGAAGTCATGAACATATGCTTTTTTGGTTTGTTTTTTGATACCTTTTCACCCAACACGCGTACCCGGTTTTTCACCTTTAATGTGAAAAATTTGCACGAATTTTCACTACCTCTGCTAGCAAATTTCCTCGGGTGCTAAAAGTTGTGATAAAAAAATGAAGGCCGCGCCGACTAACAAATAATGAAAGACCCCATGAAAGTGTGTTAATATCAGTAGCAGGACTGGACTGGCGTGTACTCTGCTATTTCATCGATTTCTGCTTGCACTCCAGTGGGCAAAATTAGTTTTTGGCCAATCATATAAGAGTGTTCCCACGCTACTGATTAGATAATCTTTTGCATGATGCATCAAGACTTTCCGACAAAAAAATATTAAACATCTTTTCATTCTGGATACTCTCTCTCTCTGACTTACTTTTCACAGACATCAAACCGTTTTGATATTCGGAAGAAAAGAGATTCACCGGTGTCGCCTTATTGAAAAATTAGGTGTGGGAACACGTCTGACACAGTACTCGCGCGTGACTCACGACCCACGACCCACGACCTCTACCCCACTACCCACGACATAGCAGCGTTGGCATTTAAGATTTCCCATGGGAACCAGCCAGTTAGCTCTTCACTTCCGCTTCAAGGATAGATTAATCACGTGACTTTTTTATTGTGCATGATTGGCCTGGGGCAATTTAAATCTGCGCGGCTGTCCGCGCCAAATTTGAATGTTCCACACGTGAATGTTAGCATGTCATAAGCCCGTGAAAAAAAAAACCGAGCCAAAAAGACAAAAGCTTAATATTTCCTCTCGTTTACACCAAAGCTGTTCGATTTGCGACAGCTGAAGGACGCAGATTTTGGAATTTCGCGTTAAAATTGTTTGTCATGAGCTCCGTGAGACGAGCACTATTCAAAGAGGGCTCAAATTCTTGGGTTGCGGAAACAATTGATGAAAAGCAAACCATCGACGACGTCGAGAACAACTCGGCAGAAATTGTCGAATACACCGTTGTGAGCGAAGGAGACGTCACGTTTAAAACACAACTACTGGAAAATCAACGTGGGCTTAAAACTCCGCAGGAAAAGCTGCTTCAACGTGGAACTTCGTCCTTTTATGAGAAGGTAAATTATAAAGATGGCGTTGTATATTTACTCTATGAAAAATATCGAAAAAATTACATGTATCTTACATGTAATAATTTGTACACGTATCTCTTTCATACGTGTTATGATTTTAAAACTAGTCATCTTTAAGTCCTTTTTTGCGTTTCCAAGCGAAATGTTCAAATTTTAGTTCGTCAGTGCGTCAGAGAACGCAAATGTTCACTGCACTTGCGCTAGCTTTCACACTGTTTCTCTAGATTTAATTAAACTTATGCTTCAAGGTTTTTCCCGGTGTTTGTCATAAATTGCTCTTTCAGGATCTTAACAAGAAAATTCTGATTGTCCACGAGGGCAACAGCGAGAAACTTTGTCAAACATGGACGGAACTAAAACGACTCGAAGATGTACGGATAGAGAGTTGCTGTTGTACAGATTTGAGTGCAGTATGTACGAAAGAGACCTTCCTGCTCATTTTCCTGGAGATGTCTTCTGTATCTGGCCATGCTCAGAAACTTTGCTCTACGGTAAGGTGAGTGCCATCGTTAAGAACTTAATATTACTACTGTCTTTCTCTGAAATTTAGTATTGGACATGTTAGCATTCAGTGCTATTAAATTTGTGCAGTTTTATGTTTTCTGTTCCTGTTGTAATAAGTTGTTGTTGTTGCTCAGTGTTAAAAAAGGGGAGGGGATAGAAAGAATTGATTAAAAAAACTCGTTTCCAGTAAAAGAACCAGTGCCGACGAGTTTGTGAAATTTCTATTTAAACGTGATCCAAACTATATGATATGTCTTGAATAAGTCTATGCATCTGCGGAGTTTCGTGATTGTTTCTTTATTGTTCATTCTCTCTTGATTTCAGATATCTATAATATGACAATGCAACCTTATTAACAATAGCGAGATTAAAGAAGAATCACGTTTAGGGCAAACTGGCCAACTTGAAATTGCACCCGGCACGTGATCAAGTAGTTTCATATCAGGGTCATCATCAATAAGAATTATGTTGGACAGTTATCATCAGCTCAATTCCTAATTTGAGAAATTGCAAGCTTGTGTCTCGACGTTATCGTTTGCCATAAATATGTACATTGTAGTGTAATGTTTCTGGTTTATTAATACTTGCAACAAAGTAAAGCGAGTTTGTTAAGAATGTCAAGTATTAAGGTCACTTTGATTTAAGCCTAAAATTACTGCTTGCAGGTACAATCCCAATTCCCTGAACCGCTCTGTTGCCATAATTGGAGTTGTGGAAGAGGAAAGTCAAGGTATGTAAACAGATGATTTTCAGCTAAAATTTTTCGTTTAAGATATAAGCAAGCTTTTTAGCGATCCAGTATACCCTCTAGGTGGATGTCCTGTGGATCACCTGCACAGTAACTGATGACTCTATCATGAAATCTATGAAGAGTTTATATTTTTAAAAAATATTTGTTATAGAGGACTTCAGTGCCCATGGGATAAATGATTTTATACACTTGCCAGTCACAGATGAAAAAATGAATCAAGTTCTGTTGAAGTGGGCTGGACAGAAGCTAAGTGAAGGTAAATGTTAGTCTTAGAAACATACTGTGCATCACTACAATGGGATTTTTGCAGCTTTTTTTACCCACAATCTGCAAAAACAGTTTTAACAAAAATGCTATTGCAAAATTTACTCTAGTGCTTAAGTTATTATTAAATATTGATTGTTGGTTATTACTGTTATTATTTGGTAAATTTTTCTAGGTATGCCCCCGACTCCAGAGAGTCCTGAAGAAAGGATTCCCGTAACTAGGGGATCAAAAGTCTTTGAGAAAATCAATGGAAACAAAGGAGTATCGTCATCACTTGTTAGTTACAGTAACAACAGTAATATATCACCTTCTGTTCAGTAAGTGACTTACAATGACAATGCAAATCATTTAAATTTTGTTTTCAACTTTTCACTCCTAAAGCTCGTCTAAATATTTGTGTATTTCACTCAAACACTGGAGAAAACTGATAGCAAAGGGGTTGAATTGATAATTAAAGAGGAGGGCTTTTGCATTGTTGCAAGCAACAAGAAATTGGGAAAATTGCAGAATTGCATAGGGCTTACAGTTGACATGTACCACAATTTCAGAAAATATGTATACAGTCAATTCTTGCCTTGGGGTCTTACTATTAGGCCTAGGGACACCCCAGTTAATAAAATGGACAGGAGCTAAATCCCCTGGAAAAATATATTGACTGCAATAGACTCGTATTATAATGGACTCTCCCTGTTAACCCTTTAAGCCCCAACAGAAAAGTTAAGAGCGTCACCCTTCCATCCCAGTCAACTTTAGCGTGTTTTTCTGTGACAAAAAAGTTGACCCCTTAGCCTGAGCTAAGAGATGACCTCAGTGCTTGACATGTTAACCCAGCTGGCCATGGGTGAGCCAAAGTGTTTTTATGGAGAAAAGTTGATTCAGCTAGGAGTGTGACCTACCATCAAAATTGAGTGACACAGCAAGGGGTGTGACCTCTCTTAGTAGTTCTAGCCCAGCCTAAAAGAAAAGGAAAAGTTGGCTTGCCCAGGGTAACCAGGGTGGGCGGATGACACTTCTTCCAGGGACACATAAATGGGGCCTGATCAGTGGGGAAGTTCAATTGCAGGGTTCCGTTTGGTCTAGGGTCCCATTTTTGTTGTTGAAGTTTGGCTTCATTAGCGTCAAACTGCATATTCTTCTTTTTTCTAATAATAATAATAATAATAACAATAATAATAATAATAATAATAATAACAATAATAATAATAATAATATTTATAGAGGGAGCCCAACTCGCCAAGGTGGTTTTCAGTGGGGCCCTCATGCATTAATCTAACTAATTAATTAATTACTACAAAAAAAGTTAAATATGTTTACAAGTAAAACAAATTTAAAAATTTAAATCTTAAAATCGATTATACAAAAAATATCAAGGTTTAAAATTAGCTGAGATCTTTTAAAAAAGTTTTTAACTTGGATTTAAAAATAGATAAATAGATAAATCATTTGGAAGGCTGTTCCAGTCTTTCACCTCCTCTAGACATGACATTATGTTTTTTTAATTATTTTTGTGCAGACAAAGCTGTGACAGAATTATCCAAGCAGGTGGTTGTACATCAACAACAGAGTCCTTGAACAAACAACCACAATTGCATGTCAGCCAGCCAGTGTCCCACAATCAGCAACCCTTTCCAAGTGTTATACAGCATGTCTCAAACAGTGGGAATAGAATAATTCATAACAGAGGCTTTGCTGACCACACCCAAAACCATGTTGGGTTGCACCAACCCAACAGCCAAGTCGTTTCAAGCTTCACAGCACCACAACACTTTGTGCATAGTGTAAATCCTTACCAGGATCATCCACCATCTTCGCTGTTTCTGTCCAGATCAGCACCAGAACATGTTCCTGTGCATAGTGGAGTGGTTCCTGGACACGTTGCGGGCGTGGTCAAACATGTTTATCCCAGAGAGCACTGCAGTCAAAGCTATGTTTATCACCAAAGTCAACCGTCTGAACCAAACAGACAAAGCCCCATTTCCAATTTTCGTCCTGTCAATACACCCTCGCTTTACCCTAGCACTTCCTCCTCAAACACTGGAGGACTTGGTTCAACCCATGCAACATCATCAAAGCCTGAGCCTGAACAACACCCAGCATCAAATAAAACATCGGCTGATTGTAGCAGTGTTAAAGTGGTGGGCAGTCCTGCTTACATGATAAGTGGTCCATTGGGAAGCAAAGATATGAAGATCACCCTGCTACATGATGACCTATCTAAACACAGCTCCAAAGAAAGAATAAGAAGGTGAAGATAATTGTTGTCTTTACACTAGACTGTTAAGTAAGACTTAAGAGCTGCTAAGTTTTACTTAACCAAAAACTCGTGTGTGAAGGCCTAAGTAAAATCTCAAGTAACTTTACTTTGCATCTCATTAAAGTCGGAAACTTGAAACGATTCAAGAAAGTTTCAAGCGACTTGAAAACCATCCTTAAAAGCGACTTAGCTGACTTGCGGTTTCTTGAGCCTTGAGAGAGGCGAAACATGTCAATCAATCTTAATTATGTTGTGTGGGAAAATAGCCTTAGGTCAAACTGAAGTAAAAAAGAATTGGTTGTGTGTGAAGCTTTATTTTACTTGGAGTAATTAAGTAATTAAGTACTTGTCTTGAAATATTTCTTAGCCTATTTGGGCTCTAGTGTAAAGACTACCAATAATAAATAAATTCATAGTTACATGACTGTTAATCAAACTATTTTCAGTATCAATAGAGCTAGTTCAACAATTCACTTAGATCTTAACAAGCCACTAGTCAATAACAATTGCTGCCACTGGGATATTCAATTAACAGTACATCAAGTTAAACTTTGTGAAATGCACTGTATATGCACAAGCTGTATCTGTGTCAATCACATGCAAGCAATTGGCTCCTGAGTTGGAGAGTTTCATGTTTAGTTCGCTTGTGTTTTGTTGACACTTAATAATTAAGCCATTTATTGCATAGAGGTAGAGATGCAAATATAAAAGAAACTATTATACTTAATAATGTTTAGCAGAAAAGTCTGCCTCTGGGCTCCTTGGTTTTAATAAACTGTTTTTCACTTCCTTTAATACTACTGTCATTCAGTAAACCCATTTAGTAAAAGAAAAGTTGCTCTGTTCCAGAGAACGCATCAAGGACAGCTGTGATCAGTTGCGCTTTTTGTTACCAAGTGTAGCTGGGAAAAAATCGGACATGGCATCTGTAAGTCAGTGAAATACTAATAAAACTATAATTTTAATTCTTCTTGAAGATTGTAATTATTGTGTGCCTTGCAAGCTAAAATGCATGCCAATACCAATACAATTTCATGTAGCTCACTGTTTCCTCATTCATCAGTCCATACACATGATTCAAGAAGTCATGATTATGTCCCATATTAATAATATTAAATAGGACATTATGCCCACTGATCCAATGGCTACTGAGGTAGTAAATAATAGATCATTTAAACACTAGCGTAATTCTTATTACCGGTATTACTGTGATTCACTATCATTAACTCTGACAACTATAAACAGTAGAAAACATTAATTTTGTAGCCTGTATTGCAGATGTAATTTAACCTCAGTGAGAAACATCTGTGGCGCAGGGCTGAGATACTTTTCCTGGGCCCCTAACGGCCTCAACAAATTACAGGAAGTGCATTTTGAATTTCCGTTCATCTTGACTGGTAAATCGACAATGGCTTTTTTAACGGGCCAATCATGGCCCATACTCAAATCCTAGAACACAGATGGGGACCCACAACAAGGATTCTGGTGCTGCTTCACAGACGGACTTTACCTGAGTTTAGTTTCGTCTACAGTTGTATGGCACAGGCTGTAACATTTGGAGCTGTCAAACAGCTGTTTTGACAAAACTCTATTTGAACTTTCCACTGACAAAAGCCATTGACATGAGCAGCCAGCTCTAGACTAAATTACAATTTTTCGGCCTCCCATGGATGATAAATTAAGGATGCTTTGACTATAATAATTAATTATAGTACCAGCTAGTGAGTAGCAGAAAAATGTTACTGTCCAGGATCCAATAATTATTTTTGACCTCTAACTATGTTCATTTGTTTTCAATATGCATCACTGTACCAGGTACTTGAACTGACAGTTAAGTATGTACAGATGGTGAAAGAGAGGATGCCACCTTCTGTGCTTCAAGAGGTATGCTTTATTTTTCAAGTGCTTCCAAGGATTTTTCTCTTTGTGATGTGATAGAAGTGAAACATAGAGCCCTTCATTGAACATGTACATGGCATAACCTAACGTACTGTAACAGGTACAATCTAAATTAACCTTACAATATATGTTAAGAGCTCAGTAAATAATCTGCATGCCCACACGCACACTGTAAAAAAAAAAAAAATACATACATACATGCACAGGGCTCTGGGGTTTCTCTAGCCGTCTCTAGTCTGTTGCAGGTGCCTAAGTGGTGGGGAAAGCAGATCAAGAAAAGTTGTGTGATAACCACATAGGGGTTGGGAGACATTTTGACACAAGAAACATTTTTTCAGGAAGTGGGTGTGGAAGTGGGCAGTTTGAGGTATTCTAAAAGATGCTTACGGGCTTTCCCCTTCTTGCTTCCCGCAGTTTTTCACTCTTTTGCTATTTCACTGCTCTCTTGCATCTTTGCTTGTGCGGACTGACCGACAGCCTCGTACAGGCTAAGGTTTCTCTAGAGTATTTTTTTTCAAATATTGATGTTACAAACATGCTATGTGTTTTTGTCTTCAGATTTCAGAGAATATCATTGATACAACAACAGTTCTTCCCAGGAAGCGGGCAAACAGAGATGTAGGAGTTGCTACAAAACAGGGCAGGCCAAGGTACAGCAAGAATAACAGCTCTTGATTAATATTCTAAACCAGTTATTGCTGTTTTCACAATATTTCATTCAAATAAAAATAATCTTTGTTTAGTGCATTATTTATTATTCTACAAATGAACCCTTTAAGCTCCAACATCCACACACAAATTCTCCACACTAATCTCCATACAGAGCTCTAAAGAATTTGTTGAAAGAATTTGAAAAAAGATCAAAGCATTTGTCCTTTGGTGATCATTTCATTAATACTCATAACCTTTTCTCTGGATGATGTATTGGTATTGTTAGAAGAAAATTAATGTTCTTCACTGTTGTAAGTGCAGACTCACACCTGCTTCAAGTGTTCATGAAGGAGCCCCAAGACTACCTCATTCGCTACAGCCATTTATCTTGAGATCAGCACCATTTCAAGGCAAAGCTCCAACGCTTGTTACAAGTACAGGTCCCATGTATGTACCACACCTACACATCAGAGCTGGCTATGAACACATGCCAATTCCCATACAGCAGCATCACCAACACCCATCAGAACTAGCGAGTTTTAGGCCAACAGTCTCTCCTCCATCAGCTTTTGATCCCTGCACTGTAGGGGGTACTGCCAGGAGTGCAAACATCATGCAGCATCTCCCGCCACACAATCACGCCATGATCAATCTGCATCAGGAGTGTAATGGACCACACCCATTTCACCCCAAGCACGTGTACCATGGGAACCATCAGACAGTTCTACAGGGGGCAGCTGGGCATAGCAGCGACATGCCGCAGCAGTGGAGTTTCCTGAAATTACCTGCCATTGGGAACATCTTTCATTCTTTAAGCCCAAGTGATTTGAGTCAAGGAGGTTCTAAGCAAGATTCAAGTGATTCAGGAACCCCATCACCAGCTGATTCATCATCCATGACTCCCCCACTTTGGGAGAGCAGTGGAAGCATGATTAGTAACAGACAAGATGACGCACATATGCAGGAAACAAGTCCTAATATGTATAAAGGTTCATCCATGTGAATTAAGGTGACTCTGACTGATGTGCCTTGGGTAACAGTTACTCACTTATTAAGCAAAATTAGACAACAACAACAGAGTTTTGAAGAATTATGACATTTGAGAGCAACTATCAAAGTCCAAAAAAATCATTAAGGACATAAAAATTTTAAAAATCTAATAAGGCTTATATAATTAAAATTTACCATTTTGTTGTTCTGTGAGACATTTAAAAGGCTATCATATTGTGTTGACAAGTGGTGGCCCATCAGAAAATAGAAAAGAAAAAACATCAAAAGACCACTTAAGTTTAATCATAGCATTTGATAATTTATTAGTACTAATGACAACTATTTCATGGTTGTGTATGGCCATGAGTAAAACCTGCAATCATTTTTACTTAAGATGTATCATATAATGTTTATATTATTATTTATACATATCAACAGACTGTATAGAGTATGTAAATAAAAACTTCACAAAAAAATGACAAAAAACCCCTGCCATTTGCTCGCAGGATTTAACTATTACTTTGTCACTGATGAACAAAATCAGTTTTAACAGGATAAGCATTTGTAACAGTTTCTGTTTCTGACAATAAAACCAGTTGTCCTTCACCATTGAGTTTTAATCAACATTATTTTTAAAACTGTATTGAGCCAAAAGTGGAACAAAAAACCTTAGAATTCTTACACTGTAAACTTGTGGTTCTTCAGTTAGGGCAAAATGAGTAAGGATATCAAACTATACAAAAAATAAAGACAAATAATGAGAAGAATATTTTCTCACAATGACAAGCAGCAGGCAGGGATTTTCCTGGAATTAATCAAATGTTTCGTTACATCTACAATAATTTTCCATTTGACAAAAAATTAGGCAATGTCACTTCTACTACTTTGTATAATTATCTTTGTCTGAATGAATCTAATCTACCAAAAAACGGAATTTCAATATTTATAATGTCCAAAGTTAAAATTATAAAAAAAATTCAAAATTACTCGTAAGAATGGAAACAAAATACAGCATGCAAGATTTTGTCACCAGACTCAAAAGTTAAACTCCGACAATAAACCTTCTTACAGGATCTAAAATTGAAGATGTTTAAAGTAGTTTGCTCTTACTTGAAAAAAATGGACTGAGGTTTACGTCAATGACTGAGCACACGTCCCTTACATTTGAAATACATAGAACTTGGCTCTATTAGAAACAAATAAACAAGCAAAATAAAAACTCCTGCTCAAAGAGGAATTTAAAATTTACAGCTGGTTTTATGTTGGGATTCGAATTGCAGTAAATTATTTAACAAGCACTATCTTAACTTTGACAAGTTATATAATAATCTATTTTGAGTTGAATTTACAAATTGGTTCATATTCCAAGCAAAGTTATCAGTTACATTAAATTGTACAAAAGATGTTATTTGATAATGAACATCACATTTAGTTTTTGTTTAAATTTTGCTTAAAAATAACAGTAAATATTTTTACCATAATTTAGGCTCTTTTCTTTTGCTTTTTGTACTTAAATTTAACATAGCATGTTGAGATACACATATGATAGACAGCTGTAGTTGAGTTGTTACAAAAGTGAAATTTGATGAGAACATTGGTTGCAAAATAAACCATCATTTTTAAAGTCTTTTTTTGTTTTATTAACTGTGTGTCAAAATATTCTAGAAATGGAAAATGAAGTACAGTGTCTAAAAAGAAGGAATTGCAACCCAAAATATACCGTGAGTAAAACATGTCAAAAGTTGATACACCAGTAGAATGGTTTCAGACCTTTACTCCATTACACTAGCAAGTCTTTTTTGATGAGGTTTTTGAGAAGCATGCCATATTTGCTCATCTACATCACCAAAGACAACTTGCTGAGAAAAGCTTTAATGCTTACTTCACTTTTCACAAACATGCGAATTCTGAAGTTCAGAAGCCAACAGACTATTGCATTTTTCACTGCTGTCAATCATCTTAACAGACCTCTTAGGAAACAAAACTTTACTTCAAGGGGTTCAAAAGGTCATGGTTCGTGATGTGTGGATTTTGATCCGTTTTGTGTGTTTCTCTGTTTCAAGGTTCCTTGCTTGTGATCGTAATTATGATTGACGGCAACGAAAAACACAATTATGAAGGTGGCTTTTGAACTTTAGAGTTCGCATGCATGTTTGTGAAAAGCGCATTAAGGCAAAAGTATCAATAAGGGCTAAATTACAACTATATTTGCAATATTATTTTCAATGTGCTACCATACTAAGAATATATTATTTAAGTATTAAAGACTACAAAATAATATGCAGTAATACTAGGGGTTAGTGCTCATTTTAAGTCAGGCAGAGAAGATCCTAAATAGACTCTAAGATGTTCAATGGTGGCTTGAATGATCTTGCATGGAATAGTTTTCATGTTGAGCTTTCTGTAAGCTTCATACCTGTGGCAGCCACCAAATGAGTAATAATAATCACCTCCCTCTCGTCCTTTTATCCATAAGACATCAATTGGGGGTACTGTATGTCTTAAACTCTTATCCTGAAACATGATGGAATGAGATGGAAGCTACTGAGTACATGTATTCAGGATTACCAATAGGGAGTGTAGGCAGACTGTCCAACCATCCCAATTTTGGTTGAAAATCCTGAATCCCGACCAATCTGCGATTGGGATAGAAAAATCCCGATGTTGAAATCTGTTCTGATATTTCCAAATAAATTCTTGTGATACTTATACAAGAACACATATCAGAGTATACTTAATGAAAACTGATACAACCAAAAACTTTAAAAATTGTACGAAAATTATGTAAATAAAATCGAATACTTGAACACAAAGCCACATAAAAATAAGTACAAAAATCACAATTAATTTAGTGAATATTTTCGACAGAAATGGCGTCTTGGAGGATCCCGATTTCACATTTATTTCTTGGGGAGAATGGTCCTAGAGCCCCCTAGTGGCTCACCCCTTTATGTGATTCCTCGATCATCAAAAAGTATCCCGATTTTACCTACTGAAAAGGTTGGACAGTCTGGGTAGGGGAGTCTGGCCAGGGTATAACTGAACAGATCTTAACATACATATACATGCACTGTTCAGGTCTTCAAATAGCCCCCTTTGCAGCTAGCCATTCACGTGGTACAAAACTGCCATGCTGGAGAGCAAAAGTCGAACTGGGATGAGACAAACAAAGGAAATCACCATTTAAAACTATGTTAGCCTTTTGTTTGTCTTGTCCCAGAGCGACTTTTGCTCTCCAGCATGGTGGTGAATGGCTAGCTGCAAAGGGCTTAATTTGGAGAGAAAATTCACTACAGAAGGATTTGCCCCATTTTTTATACATTTTCTCTAAGTTATTTTTTAAAATAATAATTTTGCCGCAAATACTGTGAAGCTTTCAATGCATTCTACATAGTTCTTGATGACTGTGTTTTTTTTATTACCATATTTTTCTGCATTATCATAGCATCCAGGATCGGAGCCCTAATTCGTTTTAGTTGGGAACCTTTTGTGGGTAGACTGAATATCAAAATTAAAATGTGTCAACCTATTTACCTTATTTTGGGTTTCATTCTAGGAAGCATGTATGGTTATCATTATTCCGTATAAACGTTCGACATTAGAGTCATTAGAACCCACCTGAATTGTTTTAATGAGTGAGTTGACTTTTGCTTCCTCTAGAACCGGAGGAATGGGTCGAATTATGACATCTATGGGTACTAGATGAACCTCGTTTACTGCCGCTGAATGCACACTACTGTCTGAGGCCATTGCCCGCAATGATGTCTGTATTAAACAACATACAACTACCACTACCACCAAACAAATATGGCGGCTTGAAAGCATTGCCATAGCTGGGACATTACAAGCGCTATTACATGACGTAGTATTCTCGATGTTGAGCAAAGTGGGAAAAATGGAATGAATGGGATTTTGGAAAGTCCTGGAGAGCGGAATCAGAGAATTACAAATTTTTCGAAGTGGATTTTCGAAAACATGCCAACTACGGCCCTTGGGACGGATCTTCTTTTTCTTGTTTGGAGACTGTGGAGATCAATTTTGAATGCAAAAAATAAAGAACAAACATTGACATCATCTCAGACACCTCCTCTGAATATAAAAACTAGTATGAATTCTAAATTGCCAGAAGAAAAATCAAAAAGGTAATAAACAAACGAGAAACAAGCTTATAAAAACATGAAAATACCTTTCTTGATATTTTGAAGGCCCACACACAAGCTTGGTCAATTTATTACCCCAATATAATAAATATACAGATATGAGTAAGATTAATATGATTCAGGGTTCACAAAAAAATTGCAACCATTTTGCAAGGACTTTTCTAGGACTTTCAAGGATCACATTCGATTTTCAAGGACCACCTACCGGGAATATAATTTCTCACATAATTGTAAAAAAATGCTCATTCTCAGTCCACTTTGAATCAATCACTTTGAACGTCTCTGAGCAATTACTTATATTCTGTCATGGTAAACCAAAAAGCACTAAAACACTTTCTGGGCCACCGCATTCAAAGTTGAAGAAATTTGAAGGACTTTTCAAGGACTCTTCCAAAAATTCAAGGACTTTTCAGGAATGTGCGAAACCTGTGATTGTGGAATAGAAAGTGACTAAAATGTGAGGCTAAATAAGAGAAAATTAGTAGCAATAATGCACCAGTCAATATTAAGCCCCAGGGTAGGGGGAAACAGGCAGGGGGATTACACATTTTGGGCCATTTTCTTGTCAAATTCTTTACCCAGGGAGGAAAGACTGATGTCAAAGACCCCTTCCCTGGAGGTACGTTCATTTTGTTTGATTTAAGATGATACAAGTTACAGTGCATATTTCCTTTTCACTCCCACTCTTTATTTTCCGTGTAGTTTATACAGTGCATGTCCCACACTTTGTTCAGAGGCATTTCTCCCAAAATCTAGCATCTTTTAATGCTGTTTAGCGGCATTAATTACCTGTTGTATAATTCCTAATTTTAAGTTAGAACGTGACTAGGCTTTGCCTTTGCCAATTGGGCAATTGAGCATGAAAAGTTACTTGCTCAAAAGAGAAATCTCCTTTTCCCTGAGAAAGTTTTTTGAAGCTTGAGCCCTGTCGTTAACCATTGGTCCTAAATTTATTGATCTCAAGACTTCTCTCTTTAATAATTTCTACTGAATTGTTTTGGAAAGAGTTTGTGATGAATATTATCATTGTCACTAAAATTTAAACTGTAATTATGTCAGATTTTATTCCTTGAAATGAGCTGAAAAGAAGTGCCCATAAAAATACCATGTGGCATCTCCCCACACTGTATAATCATGATTCAAGGAATTAGTTATATCTAGAGGTTGTTATATTAATGCTCTACCTTTACTGTATTTCTTTTTTTACATTCAACAATATATAGTACAAATCTATTCTACACAGGTTTAAAATAAAGGAAGTAAAAATCTGAAAAGAAAATGTTTGAATTTGTGTTAAGTTTCTCTACGGATCCAGGGTTGTAAAAAAAGCTGGTAGTGAGAAAAATCACCACCCATTTCATGTTTTGGCCAGCAGGTACTTTGCAGGTCTATCCTGCGGTTCTTTAATATAAAAGATCGCAAAATCACCTACCATATTTCCTTGATTAAACGCCAGCCTCGAAAAAATGCAGGGTTAAAACTGCGGCTGATTTTTTAATAAACGCCAGGGGCGTTCAATTGAGAAAATACAGTACTTGAAAACATTCTTACAACCCTATGGATCACTTTTTAGTAGGACCAGTTTTTGACATACCACTACATTTTTTGTTAAAAAAGTACTTTTTATGATCATAATCTTTGTAAATATTTTTTCTTGAGGGCCATGTGTATATTATCTGTAGATATCATGTGAAACCCTCATTGAAAAAATTATCTATCCGTAATGTGGAAGGGGTGAAACTGAGCCACATCACCAAAAACATCATTTACTTGGGAAGACAGCTAATATGTATAGTTAAGTTTTCAAGAAGAAACAATTAATAAATCCACCTCCAAACTGTTAAATTGCAACTATTCCTTGGTCACTCAAGAAAACGTATTTCTTTGATTCTTTCGACTTCACTGTATGACGTAAAGGAATGTTACCCTCAAGGCACATTTTCTCTATTTTTGGTGCCCAGTAATGTCAGTCTGTATTTAAAGTCAAGATATTTTCAGCTCTCTTTCTTAGCTTTTGGCTTCTTGCTCTTAAGCATTACAACAGCAACAAATATTCCTGAAAAAAAGGCATAGAAAATAGTTAAAAGAGGTCATTTACAGGTATTGGCTCGTTTGTACGAATGGTGAATAGACAAAAGTGCAATATTATTTAGGTATAGTCAAGTGTTAAGCACGAGAGACAAGAAAACAATGCAAGATAAGGGGAAGAGACTAATGCCTGCACACGGTCCAAGGTCCTTTTCAGGGTTTTCAATAAGAGCCGGTGGCCAACAAATTCGCCGGCTATTTCACATGAACTCACCTCTTACTTTTCTTTGGAAATTACCCCAGTTTAAATAGAGTATTCATGTGCTGTCACTGAATAAAAAAGCCAAAATTTAATGATGTCTGTGTTCTGTTCAGCACTCTAATTTTTGCTCCAGAATGCTGAAAATGCCTTCTTAGAGGCCCAGATTTCAACATTTTTCCAGAAACTCGTGCCTTTGCCACAAGTTTTTTCCTACTCCACCAACTCCAAAGGTATAGCCACCTACTTAAAATTTTATTAAAAACCCTGCTTTTTCTTTCACCCACTGGTCTGTCCACCAAGGGTCACAGACAAAATTAAGTGAATCAAGCAAGAAATGTGCTTTCCATTATATATATTCAGCAGGCCTTTATACTATCCTCAATTAAAGTATGCTGCCTGTGTGTTACGAGAAAGTGCACAAGATGGAGGAGATTCATAGTTTCCTAAGTGTCTCCAAGGAAAAAACAATGAGAGTGTAATGTCAATGAAATTTAAGCTTGGATGCAAAGTTCTAAACAAAGTATAAAAAAGGGGTACCTTTTTCATGAAAAAAGGTGTATAAAAGGGTAAGGGGTTGGACCTAGGGGCAAGGCCCCCCTGTAGAAACATTTGTTGAGCACCCTCCCCCCCGCCCCAGGGGTTTAAACTGAGAATACACTTTACACGTATACCTACAACATATAATTTATATAATGTGCTTTTCAAGATGATGCAATTACTAGTTCATATAGACATTTATGGTTGTTAATTAACCTTAGCTTAACTACTTATTTGCCCTTTTTGTTTTACAAACAAACCCAGGGCTGCTGGATTGTGAGTCCGATGTGCTGACCAAAAGCCACATTGCCGGCCAAGTTTCACTTGTGCTCCTCTCATGCTCCGCACTTATTGCTCACATTAATCGTGCTCTACTTTCTCCATTTTTGTGCTTGGACACATTATACCCAGGAATGTCACTAAGGTCCAGCAGGGACCAGGGATTTTCACTGGCTGCTATAAGCAAGATCAGGTAAGTTTAATCTGAGGAACCGCAGACCGTAGAACCGCGGAACCGCGGAACCTGCGGAACCTACAGAACCTAAAGAAATGACTGTTTTATTACAACTGCCTTTAGTTAACGTGATAAAGTAATTAGTTACAATCAATTATAACGTTGATAGAATGTTCACAGTCCCTCTTTTTTTTCATAAGATCGTCGAGATTGAACGCTCACCTTCACTGGCAGCCATTTTGTAATTGGATTCAAATGTACTGAGAGAGCAGGCCTCAGGGTTCCCAAACCATCCCCCGCCCTTTAAGTATAGTTCAAGCTAGACCCAGTCAAGATGGTCACCTCTAGCACTCGTTCTCGGTGATCTTGCGGAAAAATAGAGGACTTTGAACAGTGTATAACACAATAACGTTAATTGAGAGCTCTGGTTCCAAACGGCAAGTCCACTTAGCAAATTTCCACCTTGTTAGTACATAGGAAAGTAACGAGAGGTCTATAATTAAACAAAGTAGCACAACGTAGGGAAGATGAGAGAATGTAAATGTGCTTGTGAAAAATAGATGATATTGAGCGAATGGCTGGGGCGTATCCAACAACTAGTGGGATACGTGTGGGTGAGTCGCTTGTATGAGTGTGTGATAGTATGAACATGTTGTATCTCCCAGTTGAGGAGACCAAGATTGTACGCCTTGTTGGAGGAACCTGTCAACGTATACTCAGGGCAAGGCTGAATGGAAAAGCTCGTTTAGTGTGTAACGAGCAAGATAATGAGCATAAAAGATACTGCTTTTGACGGTTGTAGGTTTAGTATGAGGACCAATTTCAAAGATCAAAGATCACTACCGCCATTAGGGGACACCTTGACATAGAGAAATGAGAAAGATTTGAATGAGCAGTTTGATATAAATTTAATGGTGGAATGAAGGGCATTTAGGTAAGAGATGGAATAATACTTTTATATAGTTAGAAAGAATTTGAGGTCCCAAAGGCTGTGTGTATGATGGATGTAGAGCGGTCACGGGAAGTGACGGCAGGCGCCAATAATACCCTCATTATGCTCTCATTCTACTGTGTTTAAATCTATACCTCTTGTTTCTTTCCGATGACTAACAACAAGCCAGAAGGCCACAACTCGAGGACTTTCTGTGTCAGAACCAGAGCTCTTGATCAGTGATACTAAACCGAAATCAACAACAGTTTTCAGTAGTCTGTACTGTTATTGACAATAGCTCTCGACCAATCAGCAGGTGAGAAATTGCTCAGTTATTGTAAAAAATTAATGGCAACTAATTATTTTATCACATTAGCCAAAGGCAATTGTAACAATACAGTCATTTCTTTAGGTTCTGTAGGTTCTGCCGGTTTCGCAGTCTGCAGTTCCGCAGATTAGTCTTACCCAAAGGAAAATGACCAAAACAACTCCCTAGCTATTCAATTACCCACCTAATAACACTACCTGAATCTTACTGACATCCCTGCATATCCATTCATACTAATCTGCTCACAGAGTCTCCCTCGGGAAGATTGAAGAAGACTCTGCAAGCAAGTTTATTCGCAGCGACTAAGGTTCAAATTAAAGTCAGAATTACCTATTACTCCTAACAGCACAAGGCCTGCAACAACAGGAATTATAACAGCATACATTCTTGGAAGAAATATTCTCTGGATTGGATGGCCCTTTTCTACAAATGGCTGAAAGAAATACAATGAAATGGCACTTATTTTTGGAGGGTAAAAAGAATACCACTTCCTATTCATTTCCAATATTCTGGAAATGAATGATAAAGAAAAAACTGTCTGCTAAAAGAGGGAGAACATATGATCCACTGTCAGTCGTTTTGAAATCCCTACTATTATCTTTTACCTTCCTTGAAATCAGTGCTCCCTTCCCTCCCTTCCATGGTAACAGAGATGTCAAAGCAAAAATCTAGCAAGATTTTCAGCTGTTGTGAAATGCTTCATAGTTGTTTCCCTCAGGTTATATAAAAACTTTCTGTTCTTGAAATGTCTCGATGACACCAAAATAGCTCAGTAAGCCAAACGAATGAAATCGAAATACATTAAGCTTGACAAGAGTCAAAGTCTATCTGAAAAGCTTATAAATTTGCAAAGCGGGTAACAACTTACCAGAAAGATGACCCATATCGTGTAATACACGAATATTAAAGCACTAACTAACATCATTCCATATCCAGCAGCACGATCCGTTCCTGTAGCCTGCATCAAACATGTTAAAATTTTAAACAAAAACAGTTTTAAAACAGTCTGTGATCTGATCGAGTTTGAGGTGAGTTTGTAGCATGCAATTTATCTTCAAAATAAGGTCTCAAAAGTGAGCGAAAATCTTAAGGGTTGCAAGGAAAAGAGCCCAAAATAACACTTATGCACGCCAAACACTGAACTCACCATTTTAAAAGCAGAAAACCAGGGAAATATTGAATAAAATGGGTAGGATGTGAACGATTGGTGGAACTGATCTCTTCCACGTTTGCAAGGTTCTGACACTTCAACCTTGTTGGTCAGCGGAGCGTCAGCCGGAAGAGGAAGTTGAATAACTTGTAAACAAACTTTTGTCAAAGTGAACAAAGGATCGTGGTAAAAGAATAGTATGTGGAATAATAGATCGATGCGAACACGAATATTCGCGTAGCTTTATTCTGAGATTTGCAGCCTTTGATCATGGGGCAAAAGTTGTGCTTAGTCATCGAAAGACCCATTCTCAATTTGGGTGCCACGCTGAACGAATCCTCTGGGGTTAAAATTTAGAATTATTTTGAAAACTTTATTGAGCGAGAGTTTCAAGATGAAAGTATTCGTTCTTGCCTTGTTGGTCCTTAATTTAATGTGCTTCGCCCTTGGGGATAAGGATCAAAACTCCGATTTTGTTGATCTAGATGCCGCAGACGGCGATGCGTTACCGCAAGTTGAGGACTACGTGGAAGACGAGGAAGACCCAAACGTAAGTCGAAGTCAATTATTGAGCTTGTTTTTAATTAGTCAAAATGTAAAAGTCAAATTGTTCCAATTTTTCCTAGAGCTGATTATAAACTGAACAGTTTGGAGGAAAATACTGCTCCCGGTGTTTCGTATGAATGATTTAGAACCACGCAAAAATGCAAAGCTGAAGTTAAAATCATGGATATTGTTATCTGAAGTTTTAAGAGCCTTTTTAAAAGATTTATAACTCAGATTTGTAAAATCATGAAATTGAGTTAGTTGTCTCTGTAACATATCCTTTATTTAACAAATTTTTCTAATAGAGTATAGACAGTCAAAGAGTTGAGTTAAATGTGGTAATAGGCCCCTGGCGAGGTTTATGCAAGAGCCATTATGGCTCTTGGTTTATGATGATTTCCAAACCTAAAAAACGTTCTATTTTCTCCTAATTATTAGCTTTGATAACACTTTGAGAATGTTAAAATAGAGATTGGAAAACTGCTACTGCTATTCGCTTTAATTTATCTTTCAGTCACACATGTTTTCCTATAACACTGACCTAAAGTTATGCCCAGAATTCATTTTTATTTCCTTCCAATACAGTTCACGGATGATCTTGAGGATGATGATGACGATTCTCAGCAGGTTTGTAATGTTTCAAACTCTTTCGCCTATTTCTTCAGTTTTTAAAGGGCCGAAAAGAAATTAATCAGTCAGGCAACATAGGTTTCCTGTGCTTAATAAAAAGCAAAAACATCAGTGAATAATCCATTTACTGTGTTAATTAGATCTTAAGAACTAAACGGCAAAAATTCAAGTTGTACAATGGTAAAAAGCTCAATTCATATCAATTGGACAATGTTTTTATCCAACTCTTATTATTTCAATTCTCTATTCAAAAAACTGGCTTGAATTAAAACCCTAAAGCACGAGTTCATCTCAGTGACTTTATGTTTAATCTGATCAAACACTTCTTTCATTTTTCAACAGGACGAAGAAAGCGACGAACCAGAGGACCCCGAAGGTTTTAAGGTAGAAATTATTCTGTTTGTAGTTACTTTTTTAAGTTTCTTGCTGCTTGCGACGTACAGCTTCTCAATGCCATTTTTATCCCAGGATGATGTCCGGGACGATGACCAGGATGATGATGTAGACTACCTCGAAGATCCAGTCAAAGATAAACTAAAGGAAAAAATGCGCAAAATGCGACCACTTAAACCAGACGTAAGTACAGACTTTAAAATACTCAGTTGGTAGTTGAGATACGTATTTCTTTTCTTTTCTCTTTTTTTAAATTTGGCATAATGTCTTGGTCGGAGTAGGAGCGTTACAAAGAATATCGCTCGGCTGATGATTTAGTTACTGATCTACATTATTGCGGCAGTTTTGGGGCAATGACTAGTCATGAGTTTTCTGTCTATCGAAAAAAAGGCTGATTTAAAAAAGCCCATTTCAACGTTGTGCACGAACACTCCAAGAAAAAGACGAAAATTTCTTTCGAATGTCAAGCAGGGAAAACGTAACGTTTCAATAACTTCCTCAAATCTGCGGAAAATGCTCCTTATTCGAAACATGTGGCAACTTGTTGCTACGTCATTATTGCTGTGTTCACGTGATTACCGTGCTTGATGATCGACTTTGATAATCTCTACTATAAAAATGCGAATTCTAAGAATTTCCTTGCTGTGGCACTGAGCTCCAACGATAATTTTTTCTTGATTATAATTTTTCGGTGGACTGTATTTTGACAGGTGGATCCTGAAATGGAAGTTAATCCAAAGCCAACCGAAACAACAGGAAGTGGCATGGAGTCAGACGAGGTGGGAAATAGCGCGAATTTTCGCAGTTATCGCATATTATACTTGCGCGCCCAAATTAGTTTTCTCGACGAGAGGATTCTCAGGTATAGCAAGCTTTGCTAGCATTTCAGGCCGATTAAATCTCTCCAAACGTTCCCAAACTTTTTCGACGAAATTCAGGGTCTTTCTCTCCTCTTACCCACGCTTTGCTCATAGGCATGTTTTTGCACTACGCACTTTTTTCGCGTTCTACGTATCCTTTGCAGCTTGGCGAATTGTGGGCGATCCTATTTTCCACGTCTTAAGTGACACTATTTCTTAACCTAGGATCCAGGCGCTTGAATTTTGTTAAAAAGTGTATGGTCTCCTAAATAATCAGTGACATTTATAGTACCACAACTTACTGAGTTCATTCTTATTCTTATATATATATTTTTTTCAGGATGCTGATCTCAAACAGGCTTTGGATAGCAAACTGGGCTTGAAGTAATCCGGGATGGCACACCAAATTTCTTTTAAAAAAGGCTCAGTCAATTTACAAACTTTAAAAGTACATCAGGTTTTTTTTTCAATTCGAAGAGAATTTTAAGTTTTTTTTTTATATAAGGGTTCTTTAATGGAATGTTTTTCCGAGGATTATTAAACTGTAAGAAATAACTTAACGCTTTTGATGATGTCTTTAAGTTGATGTTTTGTTCAGAGTTTCTAAGTTTTTTTCATTTCTGATTTCTATTTTGAAATTTTGTAATTACTACATTATTGATTAAAGCCTGATGCCTTGAAACAACCATGTCTGACTTTATGTAATTATTCAGCCCTAAAATCACATTTTCGAAGATAATCTTCTATTTCTCAGATGTCTTGTTGCCTCGACCTCTTCGGTAATTAACAAATTATTGCGATGAGAACTTTAAACGTAAAGGGCGATATCTTTGTTACGCTTTTTTTTTTATTTGTCGTGAATGATAACGCAGTTCACTTTAAAAGAAATGTTGTGACCAAAACAATGAGCATTTTAGCGCAAAAAAATTGGTGAGGCAAATCATGAGCTCGACCTTTTCAAAAGTGTGAAACGTCGGCTAGGGAGGAAATCCTTACGAATATTCTCGCAAGTTCTGTAGTGAAAAATATGCGACCATTTCAAAATCGCGACGCTCGAATGAGTCGAATCCCAAGACAATTTTACAAACAGCTCACACAGGGAAGAGCGAAGAGTAAAATTTCGCGCAAAAAATTGTGAAGTGAAGAAAATGTTTCGCTCAAAACGATGTTAAATTTTGGCAAAATTTTGTGACAAAAAATTTATCACCCTTTTAAAATTGCTAGGCTTTGCTCCCATGAAAATCTTCTTAATAGGCATTTTATAAAGCAGTTAAAAAAAACAAAACAGACAAAGTTCCTAAAAATGAAGCCTGAACTGACTTCGGGTCGTTATTACTCCCTCAGGAGTAATAACGACTCGAAGTAATCGGATGAAATTCAGCCTACCTCAAAATGTTCCTTTTAATTTTTTGTTATAGCTATCTCCACAATTGGGCAACGGGCTATCATGAAAATCCTTTTACAAGAAGCTTCTATAGCCAAAAAGTTTGAATTTGTTCAAAACAGAATTACGTTTACTCGAGAAGAGAAATTGCGTAAAATTATCCGGCGTGAAAAAGTATATCACGTTTTCAACATAAAAAGTTCGCTTTGTTTGTCAACAACGTGCAAGAACGGGAAAATTTGGTGACGCAACATAAACGATGTTATAGATGGAGTAAAATTTAGTTCATTTACTTTCATATTCTATGAATTTCGCGCAAATCTTGACAAATAATAAACAACTCTTTTAAAAAAAGCCAAGGAGGTAAAAATTCCCGAAAAAGTTCCCTTTAATACTTGCGACAGAAAATTGCTGGAACTGTAAAATTTCTCGCAACATTTTTGTCGGAAAGCACTCTTTCAAACTAGTTTTGTAGCCAAAAAAAAAATTATTGTACGGGCGTCCCACCAAACAAGTAATAAATTTATGATAAGATAGATAGATAAATATTTCAATCTGCACGAAAGAAGAAGTATCTCCGTGCAGAGCGGAGAGAGCGCCAAATCAGAGAATTGAAGCAGATAATAGTCGATGATACTGGGAAGAGCGTCTTGGAATAAAAGAAACTTTAATATTTTATACATCAAGGAATACATTAAAGACCGGGAAAAGGTTGCTTGCTTATGCCTATCAGAGAAACACCAGTCTACTATCAAGCTTTCAGTATTTTTTATTGGTGTTTTAATATTAGCCCTGCACCCGGTCCACACAATCTTATAACGACCTATTTACAAAGTCAGGGAGACGTAACGGTATAACCTTTGAAATCAAAAGAGCTTATTAAAATATAAAATAATGCTCGTTCAAATTGTTTTCTAGAACGAAAAACCGCAATTTTTAATACAATTTCCCGAAAGGGTTTTGGCACTGGATGACTTCCGCTCCTATCCAATGTTGACCTAAACGGCAAATAGCAGGAGAATTTTTTCCACGTTTTGTTTATTTTTTGCGCAAAACCTCTGAAATATCTCAAGCTTGTAGAGAAGAGCTATATACACACACATACAGAGATTGGCAAAGAGCTTAAAACCTAAGCTTTTTATGATTTTGGTAACAATGAAATGTACAACTTAAATACAACGAGTTAACCCTTTAAGCCCCAGTATCCACATACAAATTCTCCAAACTGATCTCCATACATTTCCTTTAAGAATTAGTTGAGAGAATTTAATAAAACATAAAGGCATTTTCTCTTTTGTGATCATTTTTTATATTCTCACAACCTTATCTCTTGCCAATGTATGGACATTGTTAGGAGAAAATTGCTGTTGGTCACTATTGGGACTTAAAGGGTTACGGTAACAATTCAATTTCTCAAGCAGTGCTTGCATGTTATCTGTATCCATAGTGATTTTCGTAGCTAGATCTCATCCTCGAAACAGGGCGCCCATACATATCAGTGTCAGGCTCCAGCAGCTCAGCCCCGTATGCCTCTGTATAACCAGGCGACACAGGCCTACCATACCGGCTACTCGGCCGTGCAATTTGACCTTGGGGAGGACCATAACCTCCCTGGTCAGGCTCATCATCTATTAAATGTCCCCAAGATCCCATGGCAGCCTCCTCCGTTAAATACCCCATGCCTTCTTCAGGGTATCCCTGGTATTGCGCCATGGCATATGGACTGACAGGATGTCCCGCAGCATCCATGTACGCTTCGCCATTGTACATCCCGTATTCACCCGGATCTTCCATCAGGTAATCCGGGGACATGGCTCCTTCACGTGACATGAGCGTGACCGGGTCGTCGTATCCCGGATGACCGTAGAAGAGGTCAGGTCTGTCGAGAGGATCTCCGTCCATGAAGCCATCATCTCCGTACATTAGGCTGTCATTATCTTCCATCGGTGCACGGTTTTCTATCATTTCCAGCCACTGCGAGTTGTGCCAGCGAAATTTCTCTGCCTGGATTTTCTTTGCCCATTCTTCATCATACTCCTGTAAACATTAAAAAAATCAAAAATTTTTGGGGTCACCCTAGATAGTCGCCGAGACTCAACACCGAAAACTAGCGATATTCCTTCTTCTTGTACCAGAAATAACTAGAATTTAAAATGGCCACGCGCGACAAAAGAGAGATTTAGATTAACAGTTAAGATAAAAAGGTGACCAAGTTTTCCCTTAACTCGTACTTTCCTGTTCATTACTTCTACCCCCAAATTAGTAGCTTCACGTTAGTTTTGTCTGTAACAATTGTTTTGGACTGCTTTTAGCTGCACGTATTCTATTTTGAGGAATTCTCAACTTCAATCTGACGTTTGCTGTTTGCAGTAAACGTCACTCTGAATTTCTCTAACTGGTGCGCAAAAGCAGGCGATATTCAAGTCTGGAACTGCACTGACTGTGGATGTGTTTTGGACATAGTTTCCTATGAATTCTCGTAACAGCCGATGAACAATGCCACTGTGCGCTCAAGAAAGTGTAGTTTCTTTCTGTTGCAGATGGTGCGATCAACAATTGAGGTATTACAAAAGACTGAAAAGACACTGCCTCGGAGTCATGTTAGAATTTTAATATCTTGAAGGTGGGCTATTGTTAACGGTATGTTTTACAAACCAGGGGTCTATAAACGATTAGCGAAGAAGAACTTTCTCACAAGTGTCTCTTCTATTTACCTCTTATAACGTAACAGTTTACTAGACAACGTGTAAAAACAAACTAGCACTGTACCATGATGATGTCTAGGGTCTGGTCACACACTTTACGGATCTCCGTGTTCTTGTCATGCATCAGATCAATAAGATAAGCTGGGGCCTCTGATGGAGATTAGATTAAGGACTGATCAACAATCACAAAAGGCTAACACCAAACAAACTAAGAAGGGGAGAACCCTAGGAACGAGGTTGCCCTTAAATTGCCTCAATTATATGATATGGAAGCCGGGCACGCTCTCATTGGTGGAAGATTGTGATTTGCCACAGGAAAACCAGGTGGGCGTGGTCACTTTCCTAGGATCTGATGCTGATCCATTTGTCTTTACACGGGTCTATAAATGATTAGCGAAGTTGGATTTTATCACAAGTGTCTTTTTTTACATGTTACAAAAAGCAGTTTGCTTAAACGAAATACATAACAACAAGCTAGCATAGAGTCTGCTGTTGTGTTAACTGAAATGATACACGCAAGGCAAATGCCTTTAATACATCATATATGAGGGTCACCCGCTGGTGAAATATTGAAACCGCGACCCCGTTAAAATCAATCCAGTCGTGAAAATGCGACCCCATCCTGCGGTACATCCCCATTAGCCTCTTATAAGGAAGTACCTCCCACCCACACGGGTGTGATCAACCAAACAGAACCTCTCAAGCGGAGCTTAGACATGACACCAATTATTTTCTTGTCTTGAAACTAAAATTTGTACATTTTTATTTAATTTTGATTCGCGCACAGTTTGGCGAAATGAAGGGTCACGCGAACGGGGAGAATAGAGGAGTAACAGGATTACGTGTTCAAAGGATACGTGTTTGCTTGATGATCACTTCCCGAGTAGCTTTGTGAAATATCATCTGGTAAAACACATACACGATTTGCAAAACAACTTCATCATCTTCTTGTTTAGCTGCAGAAGTGAAAAGACAAGGTACATTAACTTAAAAACGTAAACATGTGAGCAAATCAGCCTTTCTGAAGCCCATTTAGCTTCTTTTATTTCAAAACTCGTTTGCTGTTAGTTCGAGCGGTTGTAGCTCATTTTAATTCGTGCTGGAAATTTCATTGTAATCCGAGTGATACTGGTCACATAACCTTGATTAAGAAAACAAAGCTTACAATCAAGAAAAAGAAGTCTATTTGCGATCTGCCTTCGGATAAAAATTCTATGCAACTCGAATGGTATGCACTACTACTTCTGGTCATTATTATAACAATAACTTTTGCAGAATGTTATGGCCCTGTTAATTTTAACAGTACATCAAGAGAGACGCCAGTCACATTTATAAAGCTGACATCAAAAACATAAAAGATAGCCTAAACTCTGCATTAAAAACTTGGCCAGGATAGCCTTGCAAATTTACTCATTAGCTTGTACGTGAACCCTTTGCTGTAGCGGCTGGAACTAGTACAGGACAATTCACTATCTCAAGAAAGGCTGGGAGATAATTTATGCCAAGTAATAATAGCAAGAGCGAGTTGTGATTCTTACCATTTAACAAGTCTATGAGCATTTGAATAATCCCCTCTCTGGCAAACACTGTAGCGCATTCATCATCTAACGACACCGTACCAATTAATATGACCACTTCAAGAACCAGATCATCCTCAGCTATGCCTGAAATCCAAATCAATGATATTGTCAGAAAACCATTGTACGTCATCCAAAATTTGTTGCCAAGATTTACCTCTCACTTTGGTAGTGAGTAACTGACCGTATTCCCTGAAATACCCCTGCTTTGCGGATTACTCTCCATAGAATGTGCAAGCCTTACTGTCCATCCCCCACCCCCGCCCCTCCCAGTTAATCACATTTCATGGCAAATGATAAAGGACTTTCCACTCACCTGGTTGTAGTTTAGTTTTAATGTAATTTAGCATGTCGTAATCTGTTAAGAGCGCTTGGAAGTTCACGTCTGCAACAGTAAGGTTGCCTAAGATCCCCAGTGCCTCCAAGATAAACTCTTCATCTGGGCCGTTCATCACGGCTTTAGCAAGCTCACCAATGTATTCCTGTGTGGACACAACAATGTTCAATATTATTGCTACCTTAAAGCTATCATTAGTTGAGTGACGTGCAAATTGTCGTACAACAAACTGGAGACGACCCGACGATTTAGTACTCACGTTGTGAGAAAAACACCGTAGCACGCTGGAGGGCAAGAACGATAGTCTAACATTTATAGACCTGTATATGCCTCGTTATAAGAGAGTGAAGCGACAAGCACGCATTTTGGCCTGACTTCCAGTTTTGGGTTGACTTCGACGTTTTACGGGGCCCTCCTCGGTTTGTGTACTTTGGAAAACCTTCACGTTGACGGTGTAAACTTACATTAACAGCGCAATCATAGTAAAGAAACAAAACGTGGCTTAGCATGCCGGGTAGATAATTATTTCAAATTATTAATTTGGCGCCAACATTAGTAGCGCCAAAGTTTTATGCTTCAGCGCTTCCACGTGTTACTTTTTGCTTGTGCTTTTCGCAGGTGTAAATATCCTTGTACTGACGCTGCTTTCCATATTCCACATTCACCGAGATGCTTAATACGAATCACTTCACCACGCTCAACCTCGTCCCCAGGGCACTTTTCCCTCCAAAGCCGGGGAAAAGCGCCCTGGGGACGAGGTTACACCACGCTTTCAAGACGAACTTGTGTATGATCTCATCGCTGTCGCATCACATTTCCAATCAAGCTATTGGACCTTCGATTGTTGACAAGAGCTGTTAAAATACCAGTCATAGGGTATGCCAGAATCTGGTGTACCAGAACAAGCTTTTGTTTAGAAGTAGGACAGGCGTTCCTTTGCTCTGACCCCTACCCCACCCCTCACTGTTTTTACTGCCCACATTTCTTTGTGCTGTCCCCACAATCTCAACGCTAAGAACAGGCTAGTACTGTACAAAACAACATGACAAAAGAAACAAGGCACGATCATGCACATGAAGTGGTAATAAATCCAGGAAAGCACATGAGATAACAAGGAATTACATAAAAACAGCCCAGTGCGCTTCCAACCAGTTAGAGATCAGTGTGAGATTCTGGGAGTGTCCACCCACCCCTCCCAGAACCCAACCTTCACACCAATTTCTCATTTAGGGCAAAATGTAGGGTTAGGGGAGGGGTAGGAGAGCAGTTTCACAGCACTCACCAGAAACTGAGACTTGGTAGGGCCATCATGCTGTGAGATATTCCTAATCATTTTGAGCAGCAAAGGATCATTGAACTTGAATGCTCTTCTCATCAGTAGCCTCAGTCCAGGTCCTTCACAGATCAGTTGAGCATTCCTCTTATTAGCTGCTAGGTTGATAGCCAGAGCAATCAGTTCAAGGTCAATACGGTCTCCTGGGCACTCTAACATCATCTGCATCATCTAACATAACAATATTTATTGGTAGCTGGTAAGAACATTTTATGTCAATATAAGAGCGACAAGAAAAACTACATTAGAACCTCAATATAACAAAGGGCCAATTCCCAAGGGACTGACAAAATTTTTGCAGTATAATATAACAAGGTTTCCTGGGCTTACAAGTATCAAGGTTATAATTTACAGAGGCTCATTTTAACGAGGTTCCATTGTAGTATCATATTCATAAATATGACTATGCTTAACAAGGAAAGATAAGGTTTCGTTGCAGGAACAAGCTGCTTTTTTAAAAATCTATCACCTAATGAAGCAGTGATGACACCAAGCCAGATGACCATACTTCATTCAGTCTGTAGCTGGTGTCAACAGGCCATCTTGAACATTTCCGATTGCCTCTTTCAACAATACACTAGAGGTCCCATTTTCAGTGATTTAATGACACTTTCTTGGGAGTTTGGTAACAGGCTGCTAAAAAGTGATGGCCGCTTAATAAATGAGGCAGCTTGTGTATAATTTTTTTATTGCACTCCACAGTTGCAATACACCAAGTTGTAATCAAGAGTTAAATACCACAACTGAGCAAAAAATACTCCAGTCACTTAATGCAAAGCTCAGTAAGGTAAGGTGGCAGATGGTGTAGAAGTTAAGGTGCTGTGGTCAGTTAGAAGGAAGCAGCAAGCTGAGTCTATAATGATTAAGAAACATAATTCTTTAAACTTACATTAGGTATACAATCTGTGTAGGTGAACATAGACTTGAAGCGATCATCCATACTGATGTGGTAGAGTATACAAAGAACTACAACACTGTGGACTTCATTGGCTAGGAAAGAGAAATAGAACACAATTTACAAATTTGGGTGAAATATAAATATACATTGTAACTGACACACTACAGAGATGATGACGTGTTTAGTCCTGTAGTGGGGAGTTCAAGTTCATGTTCTGCTTAGGGTTAGCGTTAGGTAACTTTGCGCACAGATCAATATTTTAGCCATGCAAAACATGAGTCACAAAACTGCAAAGCAAAAGAAAGTGTGTCCTCCATCCCCATCCCTTTTTCCTACAAGTGAGCATGTTCACAGCTAACTTGTCTTCCAGTCCTTGTATCTCCTGTCTATGGTGACTGTTAACATGTTATCAGTTTGAGTTGTTATAGAGCTAAAAAATTCTTCCCAAAAGCGCACACTCTAATTGGTTACTAAATCTCTCAGCGAGCAACATTGCAAAATCTATGATTTCAGAAGGTAACAGTGCACTGTTACCTGTGAATGTTGACCGACGACTGCCGTTACAGCAACGTCTTATGAATTTCCAGCTTCAAAATTTCCATTTCGGCTCAGCCTCAGGAAACTATGAGATTCTCGGGAAGCAAAATTAACTGTTTCCCTTGGGACCAGTCATTAAGTGTTTATTATTTGCCCTGCTTGTTCATGTACATGTACATGTATGATGTTCAAACTAAGTATTTTTTTCATTACAATGAGTAACAATGAGTAACAATAGTAAATGCCACGTAAACAGTTCTGATAACAAAGAAGTTTAAAACTTACAAATAAGCTGGACTAGTTTTGGAAGAAGTCCTGCTTTCACTGCCTTAGCTCTCAAGTCAGTGTCAAATGAAAGATTCAGAAGCAAGCGAAGAGCAATGTTTAGAAGATCCTACAACAGAACATAAAATGAATTATGAAATCACAACTGTGATTACATACTATCATACAAACACACCTCTTAACCAATCAGAATGTGCAGAATACATTAGTTACCTCATTAGAGTGAGGAATTAAGTTGGCAAGTTTCTCTAATATCCCACACTCAGCCTGTGGAAACAAAAAGCCAAAGTTAATTGGTTTATCTTATGATTTTATGTCTTCAAATTTTAACTGCCTTTTAAAAGTTCTCTACCATCACAAAACTGTAAATTTATTACCCCTTGGAAAGAAAAAAGCTGAGATCCAAAAGACCCTTTTATATAGAAAAATAGCACTTTATTTATTTTATTTTATTTTTATTTTATTAGCTTTGCCCTGAAGAATACAAAAAAACAAAAAACAAAAATAAAACACTGTAGATATGCAAACACTAGTAATAAGAAGGTAACAATACACTAAAAATAACTTAAATATTAGGGCAGGGACACCGCAACAGCTAAAGCCAATTACTGTGGACCCAAGCCTTATAGTTATTGCAATTATAGTTGTTGCAATTACTCACCATTTCTGCTTTGTTTTCAACAAAAATGCTCAGCTTTTTCAAGAACGAGACAACAAGAATCAGAAGATCAACATTGTCCCTTTCCAACAATCGGACCAACATAGAGACGATCTTTTTGTTCTTCATCTTCATCTCAACCTTGGCATCTTCAGCTAAGTTCAAAAGGAGGTACGACAAAACTAAAGAGAAAACAAAGAAGAAAAAGATTTACCACAGTCACTAGAGCACTTGAGGAGGTTGTGGGTTTGATTCCCAAGGCCAGACTACTGGGGTTAAAAAAAAAAACAGAAAGGGAAGGTATTGCCTAAGTTTGCCCTGCACTTGGCTAGATCTTCACATGACTTCGATGACCATGTTAAATGGCAGTTTCCCATCTCCCGTAGGATACAAAAAAAATAGTGCCCTCAATTAGTTTGATATATTATTATTGTATGCTAAATTACATTGGCAACCTCAAATAAAGTGCATTTGTTTTAAATCAAAAAAACTACTTGAGTTTCAATCCCTTATGCTCCGGGATAGTGCATGTGTTTTTGAAAAGCGCAGGAACAAAACATCAACTTTAACTTCACGGCATTACTATCACTGTTATTTTTTATACTTACCTCTCAGAAGCTGCTCCTGCTTCTTCACAAGACCAAGAAATTTCTTGTACCCTTTTTCATAGTCTTTTCTGTTGTCACGTAAAGAGGTCAAGGAATTAAATTAACTAGAAAATCAACGTGTGATAACGAAAATAAGAGTGGGAAAAAACAAGGGGAAAGATGTTTACAAGACCCTGGCCTGCAATCATGCCCTCCCTATATCTCTACAGTTCTCTTGGCAGAAGGAAGAAAATATTTGCTTGCAGGTTAACAGGACATAATTCTCTTTGCGATACAGACAGCGTCAAAGCTTAACAATGCCATTGTAACTTAGAGACCCTCGCCAATCATTTCTGTCAAAAGGATATTGTTTTTCTTCTTCTCCAGCTCAGCGGACCACTGGTCATATCTCTTAACTTCATTTTCCATCACCTGCATGCACATAGCACCAATCTTTTGATGAATGATGATGGAGTGAAACTGGGAAAAACTTGAAAAACAGAAGAAGACGTACACGATGTTCGTCGTTAGCTCTGTGCTTTTTCTCCAGTCTTCTCGCAAAACCCTGGAAAGGGCCCCTAACACAGGGTCTGAAAAAAGGGCAGAATTAAACCTAAGCCTGAAGGGAAACATATAAAACTGACTTTCTTTGCTGTGTGCCATTTTTTATATTTTTATATATATATATTTTTTACACTTCCAGATTACAAATTAACATAGATGTAGTTCCAGTTTCACTGTTTATCCTGCAGGATGTTAACACAACAGAAAAAAAAGATAAGAAAACAGATCTTGATTAATCGATAATCGTACCATTAGTTGCAAGCTCCTCCAAGTTGTCAGGGTTTCTGGATAGTTGTAATATAAGGGCAGTTCCTCTTATCTTCTCAGGAAGGTCTTCATACAGCAACTCCACATATTCCTCTATGTCATTTATGTTTGCTTGCTCATCGAGCTAGGGAGCAGTCAACAAAAGTATAGCAATAATTAACACTGGAATGAACTTCTTTTGAATTACATGACCCACTTTCCCATCAGAACTCATACCATCTTTCATGTAATATATCAGGCATGAAACGTAGTGTTTCATCACAAGATGAAACACTGACTCATCAGAAGAGAGTTGAAAATATCACACAGAGAGGTGCATTTTTGAAGAACTTCAAGGAGTTTCATCTGGTGATGAAACACTGTGTTGAATGCTTGATATTAGTTCTAAAACAAAATGATTTTAGAGAGAGAAATTTGTGATGCAAAAATGAGCAGTTTTCATCTGATTTCCAAATACTCATTACACATTAATTTCCTTTGTATTTGCTTCATGGATAATTATTAAAGAGCTTGAAAAGTAAATATTTACATGTACCTTCCAGTTCCCACACAAGACCTGGACTATCAACCCTCAAAGTTAAAGTTTTTGCTTGGTCGCCATTTGCCAACCAACTCTTTTTGTTTAGGGAGACTGTTTTACAAATCAAGGTGCCAGCTCCAAAATTCTAGGTGCCATGGCAACCAAAAAGGTCGCAACTTGGAGGGTTAACTATACCCATATTTACCCAGATCTATTTACCTCAGTGCCCTCAAAATCAGCAGCAGCATTCCTTAGAGTGTCAGCCTTCTCTTTACCTAAAAGATGTAAAATCAATTATAGCAATCAGTCTAGATAGGCTTTCTGACAGGGAGCAAAAAATAATGGCAAATTAGAAGGTCACAATATTTGGCAAGAAAGGTCAATTATGCAGCAGATTATCTGATTGTTCTAAATCTAAAATTAATGTCACATAGACCCAAAATTTATACAGTCAAACATTTCCTAATTTCTCCAAATTTATTTGTCCTTCTATTGTGTTTAAAATCGATGTTCTACATGATGGTATGCCTTACATAGTGATTATGATAAAAACTGGTTTGAAAACTAAGGAAGAAATAACTAGTTTCACCTACTTGCTCATTTAAGGGACCTTACCATTTCTGCGTAATGTTGACTGTGTATAGTTTAATTACCTTTCGATTTTCCAGCTCCTGTATCTTTTCTGTTCTGTAAATAGTACAACAACTGCTCGACTTCAGGGAGCTTGGTGGGGTGAATTAGCTTGCACTTTTCAATTACTTCTGAAGCTAGCTTTGCTATATTGGTTGTGGCATTTAGGCTCTGTAAGCGAATTCTGTTGAAAATTGACAGTATTGTAATGGTATACAGCCCATCCTCATTGTACAGTGCCTTTTCATTAGTGACCTCCTCCCACAAATGACCTCTTATCCAAAACACTGAAATTTCCCTACTCAAAGCCTTATAGTCAGAACCTCTTGAGAGTGACCACTAGACAAACAGTCGGACGTCGATCCTCACCTGGCCGGATGTACATGCTCTAATACTACTCAGAGTAATGAGGAACTTTCAGTGACAACCTAGCATTGCTGATATTGTAATAAGCAATGAATGAAAGCACAGTTGAGGTGTTTGGACCAATTTCCAGAAGAAACCTTCAGTGCGGAGTCAGAGTCAGTCATAATCAGAATTATGGTATATAGCAATTATGATATAGTGAAAACGTTCGAATTCCATGTACCACTCTGTTGCTTACAATCTGGTAATAAGTTGTTGCATTCTAGAGGAAAAGTGGAAAAACTAAACCAATCACCCAAGTGTGGATACTACTGTTGTTATTGGTTTATCCCTCTACTTCTGATTCAAACTTTAACAATTTGGTTTTCTATAGATCTTACGCAATCGAGTCAGAAGAAAATGATAAAGTTATCTGATTCTGTCGCGACTATGATTCTATTTATCACTCCAATTTTTGATTTTCGCTAGGTCATAAGCAGTCTTACCAGATCACGTGGGATTAGCTCAGTCAGTATAGAGCGCTTGACTGCAGAGCGGGAGGTCGCGGGTTTGATTCCTGGGGCTGGACCAATGCTAGGTGTCTTAAAATAACTGAGAAATAAGGTACTCCCTTTGCCCTGCAAAAGGCTAGACCTCACGTAGCTCGGATGACCATGTAAAATGGCAGGCCTGTCTCCAGTAGGAGACGTAAAAATAGTGTCCAATTAGTACTTTCATGCTAAACACATTGATACTCAATAAAGATGATTTTTTTAACTATAAGGCTTACGAGTACCTACAACATTTCTAACGGGGAGCATTCCCTCCTGCAACAAAGGCTATGTATATCACAGGAAAGTTCAGAGGGAGATAAAGAATTGAAATATAACCGAAACCTACTGAAATCTGCTTTAATACACCCTAATTCAATGGTATCAACCACTGGTCACTAACACAACGGCAATTTATACAATCTCAGCCACCCGATTCGTAGCTAGGAAACGGGATAACGCTTAGAACGAGAAATATCTCTGGCGATATATCAGTCCATCAGTAAGAGATGTGCAGACTCGCAAAAATCATCGAGATTGTTACACGGCATTCATTCACTCACTTTGCTTTAAGTGTCAACTACTAACAAATGTCTCTAACTAGGTTTATATTATTTTTACTTACAAAGCAAACTTACACTTTCTGACATTCCTTCCGTTCGCCCAACATGGGCTCCCCCATCTCTCCCAGAATGACTGCTTCCAGCTCATAATTCACAACGATAGCTTTTTCTGTTGGATGGGCATCGATGCTTCCTCCTTTCACCCTCCTACGTAAGATAAAAAACTAAGATCTAACTAAGGGGAATCTCGCAAGAAGCTGCAGTGACGAACAAAATCTCCGTCGTCGGCAAAGATTGCTAAACGTAGGTTTATTTCTATGACAGTCGTTGTAAATTTACCCGAAAATTACTCACCTCTTTAAGTATCGTGCCTCTTCCTGCATTTTTCTTTCTGTAGAAACTAGAACATGTTTCCCCAGAGTTGTAAATAAACCTTCTCTGACATTGGCACTACAATCTCAATCGCTTCAGCTGCCATTTTCAACTAATGAAGTTCGTATGGAACGCTGGGAAACCATTCGACCGGTAGATTCCCTGGGCGGGATTACTGGACTCGTGGAAAAGGGAACTACAGTCGAAACCCGCTTTACGGACACCTGCTTGTCACGAGTCTCACGATTTCACGACCTATCTCACGCTCATGATTTCTCACGCCTTGTCGAAAATTCACACTCCAGAAAAATTGTGGAGTTTTTCCAAGTTAGATATCAATAGTTAGCCATCTCAATCCATATTCTTTCAGCCTACCGCGGCTTGCGGTACCAAATGTGCACCCTGTTTTTCTTGTTTAAAGATGGCAGCCAACAAAACATAGCAATT
Source organism: Porites lobata (assembly GCA_942486035.1). Lineage (NCBI taxonomy): Eukaryota > Metazoa > Cnidaria > Anthozoa > Scleractinia > Poritidae > Porites > Porites lobata. The sequence continues at coordinate 610,776 of CALNXK010000009.1, forward strand.
ACAAAATCTTAATCTTGAAATTGATCGTAATGACTGCTGTAACTAAAAAGTGACATGCATGATCCCCTCTGTAAGTCCTTCCGCTAGGAAATTTGAGACATCTCAAGACTTTTACCCATTTCTCACTTCTTTTCCCAGCTCTAGATTCAGAATCTCCCCGGGGGGTTCTCCTGGAAATTCTTAGTGGGGAGCGCCGCCCGGTCCTCCAAATCCTGACCCTTCTTCATACCAAAAAATGCCATTTTCCAAATCCGTTTTCAGACCTGGTCTCTAAAATCCATACCCATTTTAAGACTTGGCTTCTTAGAACCCCAACAAAAAGTTTTCTTAAAATCAATTTCGGCTTGTTATCTCTCCCTCTCCCCAGCCTTATTTTTCGGAGGAAGAGAAGCGACGACCGGAAATACGTCTGCGGTTCGCAGGCTATCGCTCGCCTCAAAAACGCGAAAAAATAACGCTTTTTATGTAGGCTACCTGCCGAGGAGTGGCCAACAGGAAAACTCGCCATCACTTAGCCACTTGGACCAACTCGACTCGAAGCAACATCTTTTAAAATTCTTTTACAATGTAGTGACCAATTGATCTTATAAACTCGGTGCTTTATACGGTATAAAAGCAAATTTTTTATTCACAGGTTACATTGTTGGTATGCAACTATTTACATAACTTCTTTTTATGAGTCTCTCTCCGCGTTAACGGAGGAAGGGTATAGCAGGAAGAGCTATCCGGACAGCAGGCATGCCGGCATAGCAAATTCCAATTCAATCAGGGAATCGAGAGAAGCAGTCGAGGAACTGTTATATAGGTGATTGAATTTAAAGTTAAATGCCGCGAATCGCATAAAACACATCAAGTCGACGGTTTAAAGGTAAACAGGAGTGTATATGTTCAGGCAACTTCTTAGGGTGTAGGAGCGTGGCATCTATGTCTGGTTGCGAGTTGACCAAGCGGTTTATAAGGAAACATTCAGTCCATCTTGGCATGCATAGCAGAAAAGAGGAAATGAGGAAAAACATAGTCGAGCTAGAGGTGCACTTAGGAGACGACCTTCGCCTAACAGGATTCGGATTCGCAGGCGTTTACACACATCAGTAAATCTGAGAATACTCCAATACAAAGTATTCATTTTAGATTCAGGATTCATTTTCTCCGGACTCGAACATCTGCGTGTAAAATGAATCCTGTACCAATATGCAAGTTAAATGTTCCTGGTTCGTCAAGAATCCGGAAAAATCTCTTCTAGTAGAAACCTTAGAACCAGCCCACTCACTCAACCAAGAGTCTAAAACGTTAGAGTACGCTTTTATAGAAACTTTTAAAAATCCATTACATTTTTTCCAAAAGCCTCGGCCAGCGTTTGCTTTGAACTAAATGAATTACATAAACCCTCACTATAGAGAATACTAGTTTTTCTCTTTTATTTCCTATACACTTTGTTCACAGACTACAACAGTTTCATCGTAGAAAATTTACCTTTCTTTAATCGAAGGACCTAAGCTTGGACGACCAAGCCACACCATTATCAACAAGCACCTTACTGCCTTAATAAATTATTCTCTAGAGTCTTTCTAAGGGGAGAATGAAATTCTGCACTTAAGAAAACGACCGTCTATCATATTCATCAAGCGCCATGGCTCTTGTATTCATTTATCAGTGCGTATGTCAGCGAATGCTTCTGATTCCAGCGATGGCCATCATAATGCGATCCTCCACGCTGAGATCGGTAGCAACCTCGTGGAACCTAAAAGCAAAAAATGTGTAAGAAAAGAATCTCAAACGTCGAACTGCTTTTCGTTGTTAAACTATTCCGTTTAATATTGATCGCTCACTGCTTGTTTTCTTCAGGCAAAGAGCAGCAATAAATGGTCTAATATTATAGTCGCGATAAAGAGTGACTATCATGACAAACGATAAACAAAACCTATCAAGAATCAACTACATGTAATAACCTGGAAGAGAGGTTAACTTACTTATCGGGAGATGCTTTAAGTAAGGCGTTTATATGCATCAAGGTTTGACTTGGAGTCACCTCAAGAGCTTCCAACACATTGCAGAAGTAATCTAGGAAACGAAAATAAAATATCAGCTCAATCTATTATTTTACTGTTTTTAGGTCATGTCCAAACGGGTGCGCTAAAATTGAAATTTACACCTCTGCCATGATGGCTATTGACACAAAAACAATATTGACTACGATGATCAGTCTCTCTTTTTTCTCAGTTCGTGGAGCGAAACGCGGGCGTGAGACACGAAAATGGACAAGTGCGTGACTGAACGCGCGAGACAGCAGAACCGCTGCTGCCATCATTTGTCGCGTCTCGCGTGCGCGTGCACTTTCCCCTCTCTAAATCTGAAGGAAGAGAGAGACTGCTTGCGGTTTATTAACGTTTTTCTTGCGCATCAATTTCCACGTGTTCAAACGTAATTAAACGGACTTGCTTTCAAGAAATGCGATGCAACTTCCAATGACAACCTAGGCATTTGTACCAAGCCGTTATTCTATAAACTAAATTTGATTTTGAGATGACATTAAGGCTTTATAACGAAGGCTATAGCCAGTTGGGAGAAAACTGACTGAGTGGAATATGCGACAATTTTCCCACCTTTTTTACTGTCAGAGGGCAGGCGTCACGGTACTTTGAGAAGTATTCCAACGCTTTTAAGGTCAGATTCGCATCTACTTACTATAATGTAGCTTACATGAGACGGTAGTTGCTAGGCGGATTGCAAAACAGTTTTCAAGTGTATTAACATTGTATAAGCTCGTATAGTAGATGTTCACACACCTATATCAGCCAAGAGCTGTTGGGTTGAATAAGGCGTTAGTTCGTGAATCCGAAGAATACTTTCCGTGTAAGCGTGCATGGTACCACGGGCGATAGAACCAAGCCAGTACGATCCGGGGTGGTGTTCACTTTCATCTGTAAAAAAATTAAACACAAGTCACTTGTTTCCCTTGAATTAAGGAATAAAACTTACAAAGCTGCATTCTATGGATCTTTGATCCACTAAAAATGTTGCCCAAAAGAGCCCGACGAACCGAAGAAACAGGTCACATCTCGGACTTTATTTCAGTTCCGAAATAACCGCCGTTTGATTAGCTCAGTCGGTTGGGAGAGCGCCGGTCTGCTGAGCGGGAGGTCGCGAGTTCAAACCCCGGCGGGACCAACACTCAGGATTTTTAAACAACTGAGAAAAAAGTGCTGCCTTTGTAATGACACCTGCAAACGGTTAGACGTTCTAGTCTTCTCGGCGATGAGGACGAAAAATCATAGGTTTCGTCTCATAGCACTTTTACTTATCTGGTTCTTGTGGGACGTAAAAGGACCCAAACCACTGTTCGAAAAGAGTAGGGGACGTAGACCCCGGTGGTGGGGCCAACCTTTCTTGGGCTGGGTGGGTTATCGGTAAGGAGAGATCTTAAGATAGGGATAACCTCATGATCATAATGGCTACCTGTAAACAGCGTATGCACCATGTAGAGACCTGTAACATGCAGTAAATCGTACTAACCTTCTAGATCTGGGAAAGGCAGATTGCCAGCTTTCATAGCCACTTCCAGCGCAGGATTCTCTTGTGTTATGAACGGTTCCAGTTGTTGAGGAAGCGTCAACAGGTAATCACCAATCTGACAATGATAAAACAACAAAGAGTTAAAAATAAACACAAATCAGACAAAGAAAATCTGACGCTTGTCATCTACTACCTTTGCTGAACGAGAAAAAACACCATTTTATTATCTTGCATCATATCGAGAAGCGAACTGCTCTGAAAGTAAGAACTGTCCAAGATCTTTCATTTGAAAGTCGACAGTTGTGTTTTTATTTCAATCCAAACTTTAAAGTTATAACTACCTCATGCAGCACAATACACAGCACCACAGCAAAGTAGTGTTCAGTAGCTTTTAACTGAATGGTCCCGTTTTTAAGCTACTAGAGACACCTTTTTACATTGTAATAAACGGCAGATAACACAGAAGAGTAATGCTCAGTAGCTCTCACTTGAAGGGTAACACTGAAGGATTTCATCCACAGACCCAAACGTTACAACCACCTTGCGCAGCACAATAAACACTCCCAAAGGAAGACAGTGCCCAGTAGCTTTCAATTAAATGGTTACACAATAGGGTTGATCCAGTTGATCCACAGACTCAAAAGTTAGAACCAGCTTGTGCAACATACGAACAACCACAAGAAAATGGTCAGGCTTAGAGCTTTTTATACAATGTTAATACTTCGACACAATTTCAGAGTGAAACTTGACAGTATCAAAGTTCAATTATGAGCTGAAAGGTAGCACACTACGTTCCATCAGTGGACTAGAGAGTCTGTAGTTTCATCGTTTGTTCTTTGACATCTAACAGGACCCATGGGGTAATCGCTATGACGGATTATACGGGGATGTGCCGCAAAAAAAGGGTTCAGTTTTTAGGCTAGTGGTACATTAAAGGGCAGGGGTTTCAAAAGCCATCTTGACAGAAAAGGGCGTGAGAAATAGTGTTTGTCTACGTTAACGTGTAATTTCGATTGACCCTATTCTGAAAAAAATATGAATTGTAAACTAAAGCTTCACTCCTGACGATTCTACTGAAAAAAACTGAGGTTGTTACATGCAGTTACATGCGCTAGAACCACTTTTCAAAATTTTCCATACATTTGATCTAAAAATTTCTCTTCCTGCCAACTAAAATTTCCCGGGGAAAATTGCAGACAAATATACGGAAAATCTAAAGGAAGCGTCTAGAGAAATTTAAGCACGGTAACGGCCCCCAAAATTTGTTGGTAAAATCCTTTGCTGTGTAGCTTTAGTTTACAATTCATATTTTTTCAGAACAGCCGTTTTACGGAAATTTTTGGACATTAGATTCTCATACAAACACTGTAATTTCTCACGTGGTTGCCTACTCGTTAAGATGGCTTTCAAAACCGTGACAAGGACAATTTCAAAAGCTGAGGTACAGAAAAGGGTAGGGAACAGTTGGTCTACATTAGGGTACCTTCGATTGACCCTATTCTGGAAAAGGAACACATTGTGGATTCGCATTCTATCGCGACTCGCTTCAAGACCCTGCAAAATGCAACATCCCCGTGCAAAACTTTACTGAGTACCCCCACCCGGCCTTCCCCCCCTAAGGATTAGAACATCGAAGCAAGAGCCACTTACATGTGTAATATACCCCAGTGGTGACAAGCTAAATGTTGGGAGATCATCGCTCAATGCCGCACCAGATTCAGGGCACTGGGCCGACCAAACCTAAATGACAAAGCAAAATATACGTCACATCAGAGAAGAGCAGGTTTTAGTTAATCGTCAAACAAACTGAAAACTAATATTATTACTTTGACCCACAGATACAGACACATACCTCTGACAAGCGTCAATTAAGCGCAAAAAACGCCGTAAACAGCTTTGGCTTAAATGTACTATCTGTATGGTAAGTTTGGGTCTCAAGAAAGTCCACCGTCAGGTGTGTTTGAGCACTAAGTACACATGAGGACACTTCTTTTCACATCTGCTGCTGGAGACGCGACCGCCATTTCTACGTGATCATCCGAGCCACGTTATGGTCTAGCCGTTGGCAAGGCAACGGAATTACCTTCTTTCTCAGTATTTTTAAGAATCTGAGTATTGTTTCGGCCACGACAATCGTACCCGCGATCTCCCACTCTGCAACCCAGCCCTCTACCGACTGAGCTAATCCTCCAAACAGTATAACTAGTGGACTATACCCGAGCAAAAGTTGATGGAAGACTGCAGAACGTTTCAAATGCCGCCAATATCTTTGAGTAACTTAACCCAATCATAAGAACTAGAAGGTCGATTTCAAAAGAAACAAAACTGTACCTGAAGTTTAGGTGTTCGGGCAAGCTGCTGTCTGATCTGTATGAATACGATGTCAAAAGCAAATGTATGAACTCGCTCGTTCAAAGCTTGGAGCTGCTCAAAGACACTTGTCAAGACAACTGCAGATTCACCAGCTAAGAACGAAAAACTCATGTAAGCTAGCGAGCTAACAGCTGCCCCCCGATGGTGAAATAAAACAGTATTTTAATAAGCGAAGAGGCATACTTTGGGATTTAAACACTCTGACTGGCATATTTGGGAACTGGAGGGAAGCCTCGTATATGGGACTTCAGGAGCTTTCAGGCCTAGATCCTTCCTATGTGATTGCTACGATCACAGTGATCTTAGCAATCACATTGAAACCAGCCTTAGAGCAATTACGCCGGAAGGTAGCAAGAAAAAAAAGGGCCTTCCGGGGAGAAAAGGGAAGGGATCATGTTCCTTGGTATGCAGTTTCCTAAAATAAATTGAAGTTTCTTCTAGCCCCCACCCCCGTCCCCCACAACAAAGAGTAAACATTTCCTTACATATTTTTCCTAAAAGTCAATTCGGGACATACTTCAGGATATCCCTCGTTCCCTAAGAGTAAAACCCTTCGGGTCCCCTCTGAATTGGACAAAACAAACAGCGTTGCACGTGCGTACACTTCTTTTCGATAAGTTAATGCAAAATATCGACGTCCAATTGAAAGATAAACGATATTTTGAAAAATACGAACACTGCGATTAAAATCGTCTCTTATTGGGCTTCACAGCAACCCTATGAATACAACTCCTCGATTTACTTCATAAGTAAAATTCAACAGGCTGAAACAACTGTGCAAGACGTTTAAAGATCGCGTATTCAATGTTGTCAGTGACCTATTCCTTGGCCTTTGCCAGCCTGATTTTTCACGGTGTCTACTTGCCATGATTATAGATTACCTGTTTGCAGTTTCTGCTTCAGTTCATTTAATGCACTTGATTCTGTAGGTCTTTCATTTTGCAGATAATTGTACCAAGGAAATGGTCTGGAGGGAGTGGATGGTTTATCTTCATTTATTGTGTCATGTTCTTTGTTATCCCCATTCGAATAAAGGATCGCAGCCAGTAATCGCTTGTCTAGATTCTCCATTTTGAGTAGCAAGTCACCTAACAAAAATTAAAAAGGTAAAACATTGAATTTATCAGATTAAAAGCAGAATTTAAGTAAAAGAGGAGGATACCACAAATTGCGCAGGCTTATATATACAACTTCGATATGGGAGTCTTGGGGTTAGAAATATAGTGCAAACTTCTGTTTGCCAATGACCTCTTCTGGCATTTTAAGAGCCATTAGTAATAAGTGATATGTTCAAGAAGTTACCGTTGAATGTATTATACCGATAAAATGAAGTATTTGATTGCAAACGAAACGCAGAAGAAAGGGAGATAATTATTATTGGAGAACTGGGTGGGGTAGGGGTTATAACTCACAGTTCACAGTATATCGACCTCTGTTCGAGCACAGGCAGCCCAAGCTCAGTATGAGAGTTTTTAAACTCTCGTACTCGCTAAAATTTTCAATACAATACACCTTACCTTATTTACTTTGCTTGTTTTTGTTTACTCTGGGTTAAAGGAAATCGCTTAAGTCGCAATGGAGCGGGAAAATAACCACACAGCAAGCAAAATGTACGTATTAGTGATTAAACTCTCATAGCAAGCTTAGGTGGCCTGTGATTCGAGAGGTAATCTGGTGATCAGGCCAGGAGGTAGCTCTACGTGGAAGATTTCATTGAAAAAAGTGGGCCTCATACAAATGATAGGTACTTGCCTACCAGAAGTTGACTTGGGAAAAGACACCAGAAAATCTACGTTATCCTTTTCCAGCCAAAAATAGCTTTATACAGGTATATAAAAACGAGCTCTCCTACAAACGCCTGCGTGGGAGGCTAGTATATAGCATGCAACCAATTCCATATACATTGTAAAACTAATGGCAGACGAGTTATTTACCACATATCTGGATGAGACGGAATGCATTCTGAAACATTGTCCAGTCCTCGCTGAGTCCTTCAGTGGATTGAGTGTCTGTCTTAGAATCAAGATCAAGAGCACATTCTTTTCTTAAAATTGAAATACATTCATCCATCCGTCCTGCATATGCTCTAAAGAACTCCTGCATAAAGAACACAATTAAATCAGGAAAAATTTGTAATTGGATTATGATTAAATGATTATTGACTGTTTAGCCTGCGAATACAGTCACAAGTAGGCATGCACGGTAATGAGAGGTGGCTGTATTCACGAGCTACCCAGATTTGACATCACCACTGAAGGCACTCATCCACTTTGTCACCCCATTTTTTCATTTTCCTTGAATGATGTTTGTTTTACATTCCTTTCCTGACTGATCAGCTTAACAAACAACACGAAATTTATCAGTTGCGAGTTGTTCATTTGTTGTTCATGTTCTTTCCACAAACAGCATTTATTTGCTTCAATGTCTGATTGGTTAATTGTATCATTTTCGTATTCTTTGACTGGCAAGAGTAATAAATTATTTTTGTTTTCTTTACGAAACGCAGTTGGCACCGCTACGATGGCTTAATTACCCAAGGCTGTGCTCTAGCAGAACTCGGTGGCCCAAGGCGCCTAACTTTTGCTCCTGGGTGACTAGAAAATCTTACTTTCTTCATCAACTTCAAAACCAACTTCAACTTTCTTATTAAAAATGGTATAACAATAGACTGGCCCGCAATTGCTAATCTACGCGGCCCAATTAAAAGAAAAAATAAAATGAAAAGAAAGGAAGGAAAATTAAATATTTTTAGTTACAATGATTCTTATTTCTACCATAATTTTATTTTAATAACCATTGCATCTAAGGAATAACGAAAAAGGAATTGAAGGAGAGTAGAAAGCATATAAATTTATACAGAATTAAATCCAAATTTTTAAATTACCAATGGCGTCTCAATATAGTCACTTTCTCTTTTTAAGATATCGGAAAGCAATCCGTGAAGTAGTTTCGTAAATTCATTTTATAAATCACAGGTTCAAGGGTCTGAGCTATCTTCAATTTTTCTGATAGCACAGCCTAGTTACCTCTCATGGAACAACCTCAGTTATAACAAACGACATTTTCAATAGAACAGTGTTGTTTGAAATGGTAACAACTACTTAATATTCACCTCCAGAACATGGCAAAGCCCACGAGTTGCATAACCATCGGTGAGATCAACACAATACTCAACGGCCTGCAAGATTAAAATATTTATACTAATCAACTGACTAGCAACTGAAAAGATTCAAGTAAGGAATTCGTTTCCCTAGTGACTTAAATAAGATTTTGCTCTTAATTTGTTTCCAGTGGTGGGTCCAATCTCAGTCCCCGACTAACTGCTGCCTGGGTGCAAATATAGACGTTATGGGCTGTTCAAGCTAAGTTTCTCTTGTCCGCTAGCCTCTGCTTTTAGTAGCAAGTGAGTCGTTTGTTCATAATGCTCTGGAGAACGAATAAGCCCATTGTATGTCACAAGAAATACATCTGATTTTAAGAAGAGCTAAAAAAACACAAGAGCGGAAAAAAAGAACTCAAAAATGGCCAGATCTGCGAATTAAATGTAAGAAACAAGCGTTTAACAGTAGAACAGATAAAAAGATGAAAACAAACCAATTAATAGTAACAAATACAAATTACATCACACTGCGAATGCCACAGTTTTTGATGGAAAATATGTTTAGGATGTGGGAAATCAAATGACATTTTGTTTTTGTTGGGGTGGTGGGCAGGACAGTTTTGAGCCTATGCTAAAGGAAGAGAGCTGCTTAAGTTTTCAGTAATGATAGAAGAGATGAAATAAAATTACCTGTTCAGAAAGAAGAAAAATTTTCTCTACAGATTCTGCCATGAGCCCTGCAGTCTCCATGAATCCATCTGCATGCTGTATGATGACATGGAAAATTAGACAGAATCAGCAGTTGAACTATGATTACCGGTATCCCCTCATCATCATCATCATCATCATTATCACCACCGTCATCAACATCGTCATCGTCATCATCATCACTATTTAGAGTGCTCACTCTTGGGATAGTTAGTCAACTGTTAATAGTTACTAGTACTGAAAATACTGGGTTTGGGCAGAAAAAATTGGACAACCTCTAGTCACAGGGCTACTCCTATGAAAAGAAGTTTTGGTGAGACAAGTTGAGAAACAAATGGAGAATTCATTGATTCCTAAATAAATCGCCATCATCATCGTGCTCCTCATCACCGTCACATCATTACCTCACCATTGTCACTGTCAATATTATCAACGTCACCACTGCCAATCATCACCGTCCAAGAAAGTCCCACGTTACAGAATTGCAGATGGCGCTATGAAGGTGCACAGAACCTCTGTGTGACCTGATGATAAGTTGTCATGTAATGTTGTAAATGATTTGGGTGATACCTACCAACCGAGTTGCCTGCAACTGCTCTGTGAGAAAGGTCTGCTGAAGTGTTGGATAATCCAACAGGTATGGAACATAGGGAGAATAAACTACATCAACCACCACATTGACAGCTTGTGTACTGCATTTATCTACAAGACAACGATAAGAGCGAAATTGCAAAATATGGCAATGAAAAGGTACTGACTGACATCCTAATACAACAGTATATATTAAACAGCTGAATGAAAATCACAGCATTAGATTTTAGTCATTTAAATCTACGTGAACAATGTCAGTGTTGCAGGTACCCATCTGGGGAGTGATTATTTAAGTTCACCTACGTGTTTTTTTAGTGGATTATACTAAATTGCAGTCACTATATAAACAATCTCAAGAGTTAAGGTAACATCATTTTACAGAGAAATACAAAAGTGTTTCGAAAAAATTGATAGCCACCTTGCTGTTGTGAAACTGCCTTTTCTAGACCATGTGCAAAGCGCAGCGTCACCTGGGAAAAATTGCAAATAATTAATTTTAAGACAAATCAATCCAATGTATGTTTAGAGAGGTTTTCACTTGACTGTCGAAAGGGATTGGTTTTGGTTTTGGTTTTGGTTTTACTGCGCCCTTTGGTTGGCTAGTGTATTTACTTTGGTTTTGGTTTTACGACAGTCAAGTGAAAACCGCTCTATCATAAAGAACAATAAAGTCAGAGTCTTCAAAGCTTTTTGGCTGAATGCCTCGGTTGTAAATTTCAGCTGACCTCATAGGAGAGCATCCCCCCCCTCCCCCCATCAAAGATATCTGGAATCTGAACCATTCAATTTTTGAAAAATTTGTCATAAGGTTCCAAATGTTGTTGGAGACTTTGAAGAACACCCCAAATCTAAAATCCCTGCCAGCCTTTAGGGTGAGGGAATAAAAAAATGGACCGTCCTACTGTTTGTTTTTTTTTTTCAGGTTCAGACCATAATACATAATACAGGATTTCAGTTATTTATTTTGACCTAATGATCTCGTCTCACCTGTCGCAGCTCAATCAACTTTTCTATGATGTTGGACTCATTCTTAACAAACTCTGTGATACATGAAGAGAGTGATGGATCTAGGTGAGTGAGTGTTTGAGTGATCAGTGTGCAGAGCACGGTGCCAGGATCACTGAAAACTTGACCACACCATGTCACCTGTGAAAACAAAAATAATATTCCCAAAATTACATTAAACTTCAACATCAAAACATTTTGTCACTCATACATCCACTCATGCATACATGTCAGTGTACTTTGATTGACGTAACGACAGAAGAAATTTTACTGAGTGGTGAGAATGGCACCTTTACTAAGTAACATACATTTGCTTTATTGTGTATTACCACTGTGTTCAGTATAGAAAATTCTAAACCTCAAGAGCAAAATTTGAGACAAAAAACAAGTATTTTGTCCAAACGTGATTAAACTTCATCAGCATTGTGAAGTGACAGGTTGCATAACAGAAAAGCTGAACATTATATAACCCAAAGAGAGGGTTGTAAATTGCTGGTAGGTCCAGTCCCTCATCCCTATTCAGAGAGGGTTTTTTTGGTTTATAGCAATGGCCTCCTTTATGCTCTTCACAACGCTTATGAAGTTCAAGCGATTCAAATGAAATATATTAGTTTTTGGTATACAATTTTGCTGTGAGCTTTAAAATTTTTTATTCGAAATGTCTTGGCATGAGCAGGTGAAAAACTTTTTCGCTAACATCAATGTGTTTGTTTTCATTGTGCAAAAGTGTTGAGAAATAAATACAATGCATCTACTATCACACTAAAAAAAAATCTTCTGTGAGTATCTGGGGCTTCCATGACAACTATGCATTGATTTTTGATGGTCGCTGTACAACCCTGTGTTTCTTTTACCACAAGGAGCAAATGAACAGAATGCAATGTTAAACAGTGTTTCAAGAACCAGTGTCATTTGTTCACATTGATGGTACCTCTGTGTGCCATGTGGAGAGTATAACATCATAGAATGTTGATAACCACTCCAGCATTGATCTGTTTGGATCCTCAGTGCGAACTTCACTCCAAGTCTTTTGAAGTTTTGCCTGTGGATTCAAATAAAATAAATAAATATAAGGAGGCAGAATATTTGATCATCCAGGTGATTGTAATCCTCAAGAGGATAATAATACTACATTGTTAAAAACCTTTCCAGCACTTTTATTGGAAAAACTACAAAAGTGTTATATCAGTTCCTTATAGGGAATGCATAGTTAACCATATAAACCTTGCCAAATAAACAGGGCCCTTGTGTATTATCGCGTATATTTTGTTGACAGAAGAGGATTCTTAAAGGCACTGTGTCACAGTATAAGTCTATTGGGTTTTTAGTATTGTTGATTTTCTTACTTAATGGAAGCTTCACATTAGCAAAAACCTCATAAAACTCATCTCATTTTTGTTTTCATTTTTCTTCTGTCTTACTTTTTAATTAGCTATTTTTAAAATGTTCTTTTGATCTCTGAACTGATTTTATTTCACGAAATTTGTTGGCCAGTTCCTAACAGCTGAATTTGACTTTGGCTATAAAAGTACTTGATGCAGCTCCTTTGATTAATGATGTCCATAAAAATACCGAAACTAATACTGTAACTTTTTAATTTTAGAAGTTTTGCACAGAGAGCTGCTTGAAAGTGATGTTAAATCAGGTCAGTCTCAGACAAGTCATTCAAATCACATTTTTGTTTTACATAATGTGAAACGACTGGTCATACTTGCCTTATGACATCTGATGTAATAATTCTGAAGTTGGTCTAGTCTTTCAATATTTGTAAATATTTTAACATATTCTTTGGTGTCATCTATGGAACAAAGAAAGAGGCAGGAAACATTGAAGCAAGTATTAGGCAAATATTGAGTGTAGTAATATTATTATTGGTAAATTAAAACATCTAAGATGAATGAGACACTCGTATGATATTCATTGAAACAGAAGTATTTTCAAATGTCCCACGTGCAAATAATTTAAAATAATATTATTTTGTTCAAACCAAACCAAAATACAGATAGATACTTAGACCATAGATTATTCAGTGTCCTATAACTTAATGTTATATTAAAACAACAGGACTTCAGGTAGAATCCACCAAATTCCCAATATAGGGGTTTGAATTGTTTGAATTTCCTGAATCTACATATTCAGTTGCTGATTCAAGTGAAAGTTTATTTTCACCCATACCATAACCAGACTTTTCCCGTCCATTTACGTTTGCCGGTCGAATCCAACAGCCCAATACTGCATGTCAGTGTTAGGAATTCGTCAGAATTTCAGATTTCAGTGGAATTCCATCATTGTCCCAACATTCTGAGATTCTCGGCTATTTGTCGTTTTCATTTGCAATTTTTACAAATCATTTTGTAACATTTAGAAGAAAAAGACCTTAAATACACTGCGTCAGTTTTCTTTAAATTTGAAAGCTTGTCCCTAACTTTTTAGGTATTAAAGATTAAAAGTAGAGTAAAAAGAACAAAAAGTGTGGAAAGCAGTTTATTGCCGAGCTTTGCATAAGTTCTTAAAATGTTACCTAAAGAGTGATTATTGAAAGCAGCCACAATCTTAGGACTCAAAAGTGCCTCCAGCCTGTTTTTCAGTCCCTCGAGGAGTCGGCGCCTTTGTGCATAATCAGGGACATCTTGTAACACTGTCTAAAGAAAAGAGGATTGCAATAAAATAGTAAGCTATTCATAGAACATATGGTTCATTATTCTATCTATAAAACACTGACCAACTCCTAATTTCTCCTCAGAAGACAACAAAGGAGATGGCAAGGAATGTCTGTGATTCAACTGTAAATGAAATAAATTAAAGAAAAAAAATCAATTAATTGATTTATGATTAATGTTAATAATAATATTCATACTTACTAAACTCCTGTGCATTCCTTCAAGTTTTGCAGCTATCTAAAATGATCAAGACCAACAAATAATTATTATGTGAGCAAGGTAAGTATTCTTCTCAGTAAATGCTGTTTAGTAAAATGAGGGTTAGCTGTAAGGCAGAAGTTCATTTTGTTCAGCCCCTTCAGTATCAGCTTATGATGTATATGAACACTTAAGGCTACAGTTACACAAGTTTACAGTTTATGATTTACATCTAAACTTACAGCTTTAATGTCTCCTGATTCAAACACTTTATCTACATCAGAAGAGAGAACCGTCCAGTTATCTGCTTCCTGAAATTTACACATTTTGAAGAAGACTTTAGTTCATAAGTTATTCAATAAGCGTATCATTTTAAGGGTGTATACCAGGATGGCACTAGGGGATGGGGTGGCACTGGTGAAGTAGAGAAAAAGAGCCTCCTTCTGCACTAAAAATTAGAGATATCAATGTCTCATCATTTCTAAGGGGTATAAAATGGTTCCTCGAAAAACAAGAGTCTCAGAAAATTTGGGCCTGATCTTGAAATCTCCGGAAGCGTTTGTGTTAGGTCTCGAAGTTTCGTTTCTGGGTAATTTTCCATCTCTGAGTCTCGGCTTTTTTTTAAGTCTCCGTCTTGAATTTTGAAACCCGGGTCTTGTAGTTTGACAAAGTCTCAAATTTACAACTCTGTACCCCTGTTTCTACATTGGTGGGGTACAAAGAAATACACAACCCTTCCCTTAACCATAAAGATACCCTTAACTGTACGATTTCAAACCCAACAATTGGGTTTTACGCCGCAAACACCAACATTTCTAAATTCCAATTCGATCCGGAATGCTCGAACGTTTAGTACATGAGCCCCTGGCTCGGGAGATTGGGCAACCACTCCTCACCCTAACGAGCTTAAATAAAATTGATTGAATTTTGATTGATTGATATGTACAACATACCTGTAAAGCTCTTGAAGCATCCTGCATTCTTGATTTCACTGTATCAATTTCAACTAACATCTTCATTGACTGCGCAGTATTTTCCTCAACCTGCAAAATGTTATTATTATTAATAACAGGTATCATTAATTTATGTCACAAAGAAAAATAAAAATTAATTATGGTTAAATAACTGAATGTTAAAAATATCACAAGCAAAGAAATCATCATTTTTACCACTCTGATGTCCTCTTTCACTAAAGTCATTTGTTCTTTTAAGAGAGAAGCATCATGGCGTATATTCTCAATCTCCCTCAAAACTCTATGAAGAAATTTTTTTGTAAAATATTTAAGGTAAACATCATATAATTTGTAATGTTGCAGTTCAGAACATTTATTTCAGAAATAATTTCCTTGGTTTACATAAAAAAGTAGCCTGTTCACAGACCCTCTAGTTTCTCTTTAGGGATCATTGGGTGGCATATGAAAGTAACAACTGCGTGGACAGGCTAGCAAAAAAAAAAACTAGGTAGCTGTATCTGTGTTGAAACACTTGTTTCTCCATCACCGGAGTCACTTTAATAATAAAAGTCTGTCTGTTCTTTGAATTGCTTGAATTAATATAGACGTAAGGGTATTATGGAAGATGTTAAGATGAAGGTTAGGGTTCGAATTACTGGACCTTTGAGCTTCTGCACACCTGGAAATTTAACCCTCTACATGCAGATAACTATACTATCAAAATTAACATATAATTTTGGAACAGCATATTGCATTGCTACAACCACAACAAAATGTTAATGCAATGTTTGGAATGTACCTTGGAATATTATTCACTGTTTGATTACTAGTTTCCTCCAAAGCATTGTTCACTTCCTATAAAACATAAATCAATGTTGATGATGTATATATAAATAAAATAACGGAGAAATACTGGTACTTCAAAATAGTTCATTCAAAGAACAGAGACAACTATCAGCTTATATCTTATCATTTTAAACTTGACAAAGACCAAATTAAAGTGCATTCAAAATGTTAGTTTTTTTTTAACCTGTAATTTTTCCCACAGAATCTCATGGCTAATTCAGAAGTATAAAGATCAGCTGAAAATGTATGGTACAATTTATTCAACTTTTAATCATCTAGGAGTGACTAGTATCTTAAGAATATTAGATAAATATTTATTCTTGTACGGCACCATTGAACTCATCACCAATAGATGAGCTTGGGCACTGTTGCCTACAAAGTTGGTGGAACCGGGCAATGCTCTAGCACGAGGAAGGAGGTATCCATGGCAACCCTGCTAGCAGCCCCCACCAGGCACCGTCACACTGGACTGTTCAGTGGAATACTTACTAACCAATACATACTTGACCCTGAACTGAGGGCAGGAGGGTTGGGAAAAAAACACAGCACAAAAAATGGCAAGCACGCAACAAAGCTATAGCAAAGACACTTTGTGACGAACTGCAAGTAAGCAACTGCATATACAAGTCATGAGGTGTCCCTTCTAAAGGCATCAGGCCAGCCCCAACATTGTTGGGAAAACTGCTGACCAGCATTGCTTTGAGGTTAATGTTGCCTAAATCACATTTAACCTCATGAAAGAGATAATAACTTTTAGATAATCTACATGCAAAAGCATGAAGGCATGTTCCTCTAAGGACAGACTGGGTTCTGCAGCCCTGGAAACTGGCTTGAAATTTTAACTCCTAAAAGTGCCACTTCCTTTAACAATATTATTGTTCAAAAATCTCAGTGACCAATGTATTTTCTGTAAAATATTGAAAGACCTAGGCCTGCTTATAATCCTAAAGATTACCAGTTGTTATTATTTTGTTAATTTTTCAAAGCCTGAACACCAGTTTGCTAGCTTGAAATGTTTAATCTGGATGCAAATGTTTAATCTGGATGCAACCAGCATATATACCAGCATATACCTTGAAGTTTTGATGAATTCTCCTAATTTACTGTAAATTCTAAATATGAAGGATTTGGGAGTAATCAAAGTGAAGTGCTGCTCATACCAGTAGTTTTTCTAAACAAACCTGAATAAAAAGCTGTAACTTCATGACCAAGTTAGATGCATGAGTCTGGAAAACAAATATGAAAAAGGATGGGTGATTTCAAGGCATTCATCCACGTTCAGTAATGTGTACATTAAGCAGACACCTAGCTCACTTCACAGAAAGTATGTGGAAAAAAGTTTTAGGATTCACTGAAGTCAAGTCTGCCTAACATAGTGTGTATATTAGCTTTAATTACACATTGTCATCCAAGAGGGTATATCACAGGAAAAAAAAAACGGATTCCCATTTTTGAATATTTTTGGGTATTTAAAGAATACCCATAAAAATCCCAAATTTGGCAAAGTGAGACAAGTCCCAACCAGGGAATTCCCAACCAAGTTCCCAGATTGGGACTTGTCTCACTCTACCAAATTTGGGATTTTTGTGGGTACTCTTTAAATATCCAAAAATATCCAAAAATGGGAATCTGTTATTTTTTCCTGTGTATATTTCAGAGGAAACAAGGTGCACTTTGAGTATCAATGTATTTAGCAGAAAAGTACTTTTGGGGACACTACTTTTACATCTCCTACTGGAGATGGGACCACCATTTAAAAAAGTCACTGCGGAGAAAAGGCAGTGCCTCCATTTCTCAGTTATTTTAAGACCCTGAATATTGTTCTGGCCCCGGGAAACGAACCCAAAATTAGCTCAACCAAATGAGCTAATCTTGCTGTGGTTAAAAAACAAAACAAACAAGACCCCTCTTCCCTCCTCACTCAACAAAGTTGGCTTGTTTGTCTTTTGGGGGGAGGGAAGGCTTTCTCTTCACGGAGATGCAATAATCCACTAATTTCCAACAAGCATTAAAAAAGCAAGATTGATGATAGTCTTTCCTGGTCTTTAAATATTATTTAGGAACTCTCAGACAACGACTAAATAACCACTTCCTCTTGGGTATTGTGCAATAGCTCATATGCTCTGGCTGCTAAGCCAACCAAAACTCTGACATTTAATCATACATTAATTCAGTTTTTGATACATATGTCATTCAGATGCACTGCATTTTTAAACAGTAGGGTAGCTATTAAGCTTTCGAAGTATAAATTATTACCTAATAATAAGGGGAGTATGAGTTTTTTAGAAAGCCTATTCGCGTTATTTATGTTTTATATATTTAGAAGTCTAAAGCTGTAAATTGCGGGAGATTGCAGATCTATTAATGGTCATTAATGGCGACAGCTACTGTGTACTGACACGTTGCACCTTGTCCTGTTAAATTAATTTACAGTAAATAAAACTTACATCAACTGGGGTTCGATCATCACGGATTCTCAGCGCCGAATTAACCCATTCTTTAACATCAAAATTATCGTCGGAAAACTTGGAAAAATCCATGTCATTGTCAATTGCAAAAAATAAAACAAAACAAAAACAACTTAGTTATTTGCCGCCATGTTGAATTATGGAAGTTCTCCGCTGTTCTTTGCGAACGAGGACGCCTATTGGCTCAACCCAGTCTTCGGCCGCGCGCAATTTTAAGATGGCGGTCGCTTGTAAGGTTCACGTGTGAAGGGCCGTGTGAAGGTTCATTTCGTCGGAAAGCATGTCTGTAGATGTTAGATTACCCAAGAAAAGAAAGAAAATCGAATCTTTAGTTGGATTAGAGCCGAAACACATTGTTTCTCCAGGAGATGTTATAACAGAGGATACTGGATATATGAGGTTGGGGAAACATAACCCGTCTGTCCAAAACCGTTCACAATGTTTTCACAGTTATACATTTACAGTGTATATCGTGGTAGGAAATCGAAGCAACACTGTAAGGAAAAGAGAATAATCTATTTTTATTATAACTCACTGATCTAGGGGTCATGGCACCTATGTTGATGGAGATAAATTGATAGCCTCAGTTGCTGGAGTTGTTGAGAGAGTGAACAAGCTTATCTGCGTACGACCATTTAAAACAAGGTACATATAGGTGTTTCAAAGCAGTGCTCTCAGAACATTTCTGAGGAACCTAAAAGCTCTACATCTGTGAACAGACCCTTTCCTAAAACAACAACAAAGTGTAATTTGTTTTATCATTGAGATATTGCATTCAAGTTACACCTCCAGTTGAAGGAGCCTAAAGGAAAAAAACCTTAGTGACTTTAATCAAGCTGACTACCCAATTCTATTTTTGGAAACACACCTTTAGTCTATACAAGACCACGATTTCATGTCTATTAAAAATTTTTGAAGTTGTATAATGTACCTGCAAAAAGTGACTGTTGAAGTGATGTCGTACATGTAGTTTGGATAATTTTGTGCTCTGGAATTTCCTATCGTCTCAAGGTTAGCACAATATTGAAATTTCCCATGCATCACAATTGCACGAAATGCCCTAAATAAGGTATTTTTCCCCTGACAGGTACAATGGAGAAGTAGGGGATGTTGTTGTTGGTAGAATTACAGAGGTGAGAAAAAAATTTCTTAATTTTGCATCATGTGCTACTGACCTAGTAAATAACTATTTCCTAATTTTCAACCTCCTTTTTATAACTCACCATCATGTCAACAATGTTGGGATGATAGTAAGGTTCTGTTTCATATTGCCATATATTTTACTGTTACTGGGGTTAAAAAATAGCTCATTGTACTGAGGACATCCGTTATATAGAGGTTCTTTATATCAAGGTTCCACTGTAATATACATTTTCACAAGAATCTTCCAGCATCTAAATGTGTTATTGTCTATTTCGATCCTAAATCTTATCAAAACGCCTGTCTTTACAAAACTGCACTTAGTCCTAGACTGCTGCGTTTTCAAACCAGCAAGGCTATGTGGCATTTGCAGCGATGGGGAATGGAGTCATTTTTTATGAAGGTTCTCCATTGAATCTGAAGACTACTCCACGGAACTACAGTTTCTTGAAACAAATTATTTCAGCTGATTATGTGGTCTCTGATGCATTTTAATTCTATAAAAGCCCAACTGGAAATTTTAAATTTTGATCAGTGGTTGTGATACATGTGTCGATGACATGCTATACAAAATGAAGGAGTTACAGGAACCTTAGAAGATCATGATCTGCAAACTTCTACTGGTGAATCCTGCATTTGCAATCAGGCACAGCATAAGAAAGGTCCTTTTCAGTGGCTTGAAATATATAAACGTGGCTCCGCTCAACAATGACTCGAGAAAGGTTCAGTGATCTGACAGTTATAAACAGCCACAAAACGAGAAGAGACAAATTTGATCCTCCCCCCACCCCCCACATCAACGGAGGTGGACACCGGTCCCCACACTTTAAAAAAGTCTCTGTGGACCCTGGGTTTCGCATATGACCAATCACCCCACACTGATGATGATTTCTGCTGTGGGAAACACCTGTTTTCAAGGTGACAGTGGACAAATCAATATCCAAATCATGGAGACCTCCCACTTTATGTTAGACAGGGTTTTTCAGTGAGGGTACTTGTCATACATTGTGTAGCTTTTTTGGATTATGATAATGTTATTAACAACCAGAAATAACCACTCTTTCTCATTAATAACTGGGATCCTGCCTCATTTCATTACCCTTTGCATACTTAAACAACAGATACCTGTTTTGTTCTCCAAGGTTGGACAGAAAAGATGGAAAGTGGAAACCTTTTCAAGGCTAGACTCTGTTTTGCTACTTTCCTCAGTCAACTTACCTGGTGGAGAGCTGGTAAGGAAAACGCTAAATATCTCACCTGTTCAAAGATTACATTTTTTTTCCTTTCAAGTTAGAAATTAGGGCATTTTGGAATCCTTGGGTGCTTACCGATTACGCAAACCATCTGGTTGAAAATTGAACCTTATTGGGAGAAGAATGTGCCACAAAGTATACCCAAATGCAACTGAAGAGACTAATAAAATTGCATCACTTGAAACACCAACCCATATTTTCCAAAACTTTCTGGGGTGGAATATAATGGAATGGTGCAAAGCATTTTATGTTGCAATTGAATTTTCTGGTTGGAAAGCACCCCTTCATGAGGAGCCGCATAAAGTCCCTTTACTAATTACGCTGAGTGACGGTTGCTATGCTCAATTTCCTGTTATAATTTTACCTCCGATCTCGTGCAGGCTAGCAGGGGTCAGACTGGCTGTCATCGATAGGGATTTTCACAGAGGCGATGAAACAATCCTAAATTTCGCAACTGTCTGGTAATATGGTTAAAACAGTATTAGCCGGGGTAAATATAGTCGGCGCGGGTCTATTCAACTATTCTCCAGATCGGATCATCCCAATCAAGCCATCATTGTATGGAGTATATGTGAATTCTTTTTAGGGTATCCCGGTCGAGAATTTCTGTGTTGATTCAAACTCATTTCCCTTAGAAGCTTGTTGGTATTTGAAAGAAAATTTTAACAGATCGAACAGGTTAGCAGAGTTCCAAACTGAGATGGCCAGCCTTCCTTCGTCACATTGGTTCACTTTCAGAAGCGAGGCCATTTCAGCCTTAAATCAGTAGGTTTACCTTGCGACACATTAATTCTGTGTTTTTTTTTATGACTTGCTTAATCGTAAGAAGACACCTTGAAGGTAAGGACAATGTTCGATTTTTTTCCTTTAATTTATTTATTTCTGCCTCGAATATATATCGCCTAAAACCTCCTAAATGCCCGCCAAATTTAATGTGGCGCGCTCGGGAGTGATCGTACAGTGTTTAGGAAGAAACAGGCCCAGCACAACTTCCACTGGAGGCACTTTTGTGTTACTGCAAGAAGTACCCTTATAAAGAAGTTGAAAAGCTTTTCCATTATTAATTTCGTCCTACATTTTCTGGATAAACAATGGAATGTGTTGAAAATTGTAGACACCCGTGTTTCATAATACACGTACACACTTAGCGGCCAAATTGCTACATATTTTATCTTTTTACCGCTGTTTTGCTTGTTGCCGAAGTTTAAATGCTACATCATGATCCAGTGCGATTTATTGTTGTCGTTACACGCTCAGATCTTTAATTTGTTTGAATTAATGAGAAAATTATCTTGTAGTCTGTAATTATGCGTAGTATTGCATTGTTGAATGCGTTCACTGCCTATGAAAACAATCGTTTTCCTAGTAGTATATCGGATAGGCCAACTGACTCCCACTGGTGGCAAATTGTGCTACAAAACCATAAATAAGGGATATTCGAAGTATAAACCTCACAAAAGCTTTTGATTTTGATCAACAACGAAATGAGTGACTAAAACGCGTTAAAAATAACACATGCTCGTGTTACAGAGAGGGGGTTGAGTGTTTCTCGTTATTTGTAAGTCTCTGAATCTTAGCAGCTTTCTTTTTCTTTTCTATAATTTTTACCGGGGAATCGAAAAATGAATTTTAGTTGATTGGTTGCGTCCATCGCGGTTCCCCCCTATTTGTTTTTCAAAAAAAAAAAACACCATTGCAAGAACCTGTACGGTCTCTATTATTTTTCATTAACAGCCAGAGAGCTTTAATTCACCGAAACTAAAACAGATTCATAAAATGTACATGGTTCGCGGTATTCTGTACGTGCCTTTTATGTTGGGTGTGTCGCCTGATTAAAAGCGAGCGATCGGGTGAGTCGCCTTCGCTTAGTGCAAGAAGACTTTGTAAAACGTGTATATTTAATGAATCTTTCTGTAAAGAACGAGGCGGCCTAGAAAGCTTGAAAAATAGTTTTTGAAACGTCTTGCCAAATATGTTTTTATTTTGTTTGGGGGTTGCTAAAATTGCGTTTCAACTAGACGCTGTAAAATTCGCAATTAAACTTATTCTTCGGATTCAAAACAATGACCAAAGTTCCGTCTGCACGTGCTCTTTTGGGTGAGTCGCCTGAAAAAGCAAGCGATCGGGTGTGTCGCCTTCGCTTAGTGCAAGGGAACTTGGTTTTTATTGGTTATGGCTCGCAAGTCCATTTTGAACGAAATAAATGGTTTCAGTCATAATTAATGAACATCATATAGGTGACCTTACAAGTTTGTATTATAAGAAAAATATAAGAGCCTTTTTACGCCGCGAACAGGATGAAATAGAAAACTTCACCGGCCTTTTCTCAAAAAAAGGGAATAGTCCCGCTTTAAATTCTGCTCCCCAGAAAAAGCTACAATGAAAATTAATTTATAGTTTAAATTCAATCAAATTTATTTAAATCGCTGCACTTCGTTCATTTGTGGTAAATAAATGCATATTGATTCTGAGGTATCCCCAGTTAGATAATTTGTGCAAAACTCCTCTACACCGCCACAAGTTTTCCGAGTGGTGCGCTGTTTCGGAGTGATTTTTATTTCACCAGGTTCTTTTCTTTAGTTGTGTTCGTCTCATCAGCTCAGCTTTATTATTTCTGTAGTGTCTGCTAAAATGATCCATTGAAAGATATGTCGAATAAAGCTTCAGTAGGAGGTCACGAAAGGAGATTCGCATTTCACCTCAAGTATGATTTCAAGCTGTCAACGGTCTATGCTTGGCTGAATTTAAACAATGGCTTCCTGGTCAGATGGGGGACAAATTTTCCCCCATATTTCGGTCGCTAAGGCTTGCGGCTCGCCATGCACCCTTGGCTTTCAGGAGTACACTTTTCAACAGTCTCATACAGAGGCAGTATTTATTAATTTGGTTATGCTGTACTATTGTAACAGGGTTCTGTACATTGTTATTGTTATTATGTAAGGACTACTGACTACCCATAATATTTTGTTTGGTCGGTTAGGTGGCCACCTTGGTCCATTTTTCACCTTTCAGACATTTTTGTCATTTTGGGCATGATCTTACCCTCACATGTACATGTAACTACGAAACCTATCCACATGCCTGGCCACTTGACCACAGCCCCAATGATGACCTATAAGCCAATGATGCATCTGCTGTGTCATTTTTACATTAAGTTTAGTACACAAAAGAAGGCATTGAAAACTAGGCTTCCCCTAAAAGTGCTGTTACAGTGTAAATAGCCAGTGGGCAACAACACTCCACTCTTAGACCCTGATTATATGGAGAAAACCTGTGTTGAGTAGAAGGGTCACCCTCCCCCCCCAGCCAAGTCAACCCTGACAGTTTATTATATGGAGCCAAAAATGCCTTTGATTTTCTTGTTGATTGTTTTGCCTTGGCTGAGTCAACCCAGCTGGGCAAGCCACGGGTTATGTGCAGAAAGTTGAGGGGTGACAGGATGCTGATGGGAATGTCCAAGTTAGATGTGACTGTATGCCTTTATCTGTTCTACTGATATTTTTATATCAGGGAACTTTCATTTATTGTGGCCTGTAGAGGTGGGGTGGAGGGGGTGAGGATGCTGAATGCCCTATTAGATTTGATAGAATGCGGGGGTGAGGGGAGGGTTGAAATATTTTGCAGACATGTCCACAGATTTTGCCCTCCTCCCTCCCCCAGGTTATAGTAACTGAAAGCTAACAAGCTTGTATTTATACAGTTATAGGGAGATCAGAAGACTGCACAAATTTTATGTGTTGACCTTCATTTATTTACTGCTTTTTACTCTGCTCTTTTCTCAGAGAAGACGATCTGCTGAGGATGAGTTAATGATGCGCCACTTTCTTGCAGAGGGTGATCTGATAAGTGTATCCTTTTGAAGTCTGCCAACTCTCTTTCCTGAACTAACAAATGTCGTGCTCTAAGTATAGGCATTGCACACGGACCCTCTTCCCTCCAGTTAAATCTTTTTACAATGTTGCATTGACACTATAATCTCAGCTGTTTAAACCAAATGCTTGTATTTCTTTGATTATCTACTTTGTCCCTAGTTACAGTGGAACCCCACTGGGATTCCTGTGCACACACAATAATTATTTGCTTTATACGGGAAGTTCAAGGATCATAGTGAAGAGAACAGGAACCTGTCGACATGAAAACCCAGCATCCTAGACTTTGATGCCATTTTGTGTTGCTCTGTTGTCAGTTTAATTCGGTTGTCTCCCTCCCTCTCTATTTTTACTGCTTGTCAGTGTGCTAGGTGCCTGGATGCCTTGCATGGGGGCCATGGTTGGGTCACACATGTTGCCGTCCCCGGTTCTCAAACTCCATCAAGCGAACAGACGCAGTTGTTAAATACTGAGAAGACTTTATTGAAGTGGTTGAAAAGTCAACTTTTTGTAAGTTTTCCTTGACTACGTTTAGGCAGAAGTGCAGTCAGTGTACAGTGATGGGTCACTCTCATTACATACCCGCAGTCTCAAATATGGAAAGGTTGGTTACATATCAAACTTATCGTTCTTCTTTCTAAGTTTCTACAAAGTCATACGAGGTCTAGTCTGTGAGGTGTTTCCATTCCCAACATCCAACCAACTGATAAAAAAAAAATAGAAAAGAAGATAAATTTCCTTTAATCAGTTTAAGAGTATGATGGTGCATCCCTTTCTTCTATGAGAACAGACGTGATCATACATGACTTTTTTCTTTCGTGAAAAGTTAGTGAAGTCACATCTTGGTATCGTTTTCTTTAATACACGAGTGTTTAAACAGTCACTGGAATTCCTTAAAATGTTCTAGTTTGACAATCTGAAGAGCTTGTTTGCGTGCTTAGTCGGTCCTTTTTTTCCCCAACCGACCAAGGTCTTTGACAAAATAGAAAGCAAAATTTGGAAGCGAATCACTTTGTGGACATGGTCGAAACAATGCGATGAATATGTGTTGGTTCAATTTATCCTTGGTTTAAATGTTACAAATGTAATTTCTTTTGTTACTTTTCATAAAAAATTATTATCTCGGGAACTTAAGCAACGACGACGGCGACGGCAACAAGAACGGCAAAAAACCAGTAGGTTTAGATTGACAAAGGAACAACTTTGCACGTGCATCACGCATTTTTGGTACATTTCTTTGCCGTCGTTGTACGACAACAACGTGAAAGTGCCTAATTTCATGTTTTGTCGAGGACGGGAACACTAAACGACAATTTTCTTTTTCTTTAAATCCTGAACTTTGATCAATTTTCGGAACACTTGTTGTATAATTTCCTGCTTGCATGCCTCTCCTAGAATTTTCGAACAAATAAAAAATGGTATACTTGCCCATTTTGAACTAATTTTTACCCTAAAAAGTTCACCTAGAATTTTCGGGAGCCTATTTTCTGGCTAAAATTTTCGAAAAGGTAAGTTTTGATCCCTATAATTTTCGGATCACTAGACTTTCAGCTAGGAAATCCGAAGAGATGAAAAATTTTTAGGGGATAAAAATATGCCTATATCTACCGTTTAAATACTAAAATACATTCAACAATGCTATGTTTAAGTGGTTTTGAACCATATTCTCGTTGGGTGACCCTGATAAGCACGGTACAGTGTGAGGCAGCGCGACTTCACTTTTTAAGTGACGTTTTCGTAGCAATCACCGTCGTCGTTGCTTAAGCCCGTACTATTAATTAAACCAAGGATATATTTGAACCACGACAAATTTTGATACCCTTTAGTTTTTTTGCTTTATCAACCTCACGTTTTGGCCACACCACTGAGCCGAGAAGGAATTTCTTACTCAACTGTATTTTTCTTTTTTAACAATGTGTTTCCTACAGCTTAGAGAAGGCACTCTTGTACAGGTTCCGCCATCTTTGGTCAAGCGCTGTAAAACTCACTTTCTCAATCTTCCGTGTGGAGCCACTGTGATTCTTGGAAACAATGGGTATGTTTGGATCTGTCCTTTGAATACGGAGGAAGCTATGCTCACAGATGAGCAAACTGACCGACTCACGATTGTCAATGAACCACCTAAGCAGGTATAGGATTTCATTTTAATGGCTGACAGTATCATGAGTTTCTTGTCTTGCCCTTGGTCTCGAGTTGTTTATCCAGGGAGGGCTTTTCTTATTGTCTTGTCCAAGTGGAGTCATATGCTCAAGACAAGCGAAGAGAAAAGTATCAAAAATTGAGTACCGAAAAAGAAAAGAGAGAGGACTGGGGTGAGACGGGTCAACACCCTTTCTCTCCCCAGTCCTCCCCAGTTTTCTTCCTCTTCGCTTTTCCTTTCGCGCACGCTTGCGCGCACACCGACCAATTGAGGGCCTGGAATACTAGGTTACTAGGTTACTTTGAGTATATGGTGTAGTGCCATTTATGCGACCACCCAAAAACAATGGAATCTGGTCGCACTTATAAGTTTTTCAGAGCAGAAAAATACAGACAGGATGCTCGCAAGGGGTACCAACTCCACCATTCAAACTTTTTATGCTGACTTTGAAAAAATGAGGTTGAGTGGAGTTTTTCTTGTTGTTGTAAGATTCTAGACTCTGATCGTGAGACAATTGCCAGGCTTCGTAACTGTATAGTGACGCTTACAGACAATGGAGTGATGCTGTTTAACACCTCTCTGCAGTATGCTTATGATGCCTCCATGAAGCACTCGGTAGGAAACGTTATTAACATACATTATTTTATAGTGTAGGCCTTAACACACCCTACTGTAAGCTGCTCGATTTTGGCGTCCTCTAGAAAGCCTGCGTGAATCGAGTGAGATCTTTGTTGAGCATGCTCTGCATGTTGGTAGGGTACAGTTTCGAACCTAATAGACGTGCGCTTGGTACAGCAGGCTCAGTTATGACTATTGATTTATCGATAATAGGATGCTTGCACTCGAAAAACAAGTTTGACAAGAGAAAAGAACGGCGCTTTCCATTCAACAAAATTCCGGTTTGAGATTTCGGAAATTCCTCGTGCCCATTCTAGTTGCACAGACCCGACCCAAGCCACCGCGCGTTTGGTTATTGTTTTTGTGAGCAGGATACAAAACAGCGGTATTGGGGACAACAATTTTGTCAAATGGAAAAGGACATTCCGGTCCGACCGACCGAAATGACCAGACCGGTCAACGTGGACAACGTTCAAAGCTGGTCCCGAATATTGCGGTCGAACTAAACCGAAATGGTCCGTTCCATTTGATGTACCAACCGATTTTTCCGGAATTTTGGGTTGAATGGAAAGCGCCCAAGAAGACTGACTAGTACAGACGTTAGGGCTGCGGTGACCTCAGAGAGTTGGCATCAGTTGAGAGCCTCTTTGTCTCCTGCTCGATCAACAAGGAGACAGAAGGAGGCTCTGCTTGCAGGGTGACCCTAACACTGATCAGAAATTTATTTCTCTTTTTATTATCACCACTTAATCAGTTACAAGGGTCAGGAGAATAAAGAAAATGATCGCCAAAAGGGAAAAAATTGATGCAAACGAAAGAAGGGGCTCCCCTTACTGTGCGACTACTGTAACTGGGGCCACATAGACAAAGTTGACCAATCAGATTACTGGGAAATAACAATACATTGTAAGAAAGTTGGTTGTGGGTCAATCTGCAGCTCGTAAGAAAAAAAGTTACTCCAAGCACAAAATTTTAATCTTGGTAGTTAACGTTTTTCAAGAAAAGGAAGTGTTTCACAAGACAATGTTTTTCTGTTCGAAACTTTACTATATAACACCCAGGAGACGTACTTGTTTAACGCAAGCCCCGGTTATAGTAGTCGCACTGTTATATCCTCTTTTAGTTTCAACAACAACCTTTCTCTTTTCTTACTAGGTCAAGGATTTGCTTAAGCCTGAAATTCAAGAAGAGATAGCAGATACTGTGAGGCAACGCCTTATGCAAGAAATGTAAAATACTCTTACTGGATAACTGTATCAAAGAAGTGTCGCCCCGCCCACTGGAGCTCTTTGTTCCCATTGGGTTCGAGAAAGGAAAGTGTCAAATTTAGTTTTTCTGTGTCGAGGCATAACTGAGTGACCTTTTATGACAGTATGGTACACTTTTCCTAGGGATTAAGTGGGAGTAGATGTGTCGCCCAGAAAGACGATATAGCGTTTCTGTTTATTTAAGGAACTGTTCGTGTCCAGTTTTGAAAAGTTTGGAAGCTGAAGAAACAATGTTGTGTTTGCGAGTAGCTGTAGTACAGCTTTGAGAAAACAGTGCACAATTTGTTATTATGAGCAGCTATAAACAATATTTTAGGGATAAATAAAAATTGAGTTTCCACTCTAGTTTATTATTATTTAGCTACGGAGGTAAAACAGATTGACCCTTGACATTCGCCCCCAAGAGGATTGGTCTCGTTTTTATCTCCTGCACATAATAACTTGGGCTGTATTTGGTCATTTGTATTCTCTGCACCTATTATAAAACCCTTGTATCGTTTACACAGGGAAGCGAAGATACTGAAGAGTTGTTTCCAAGTTTGGAAGAGTGTTCCAAATTAATCCCAGTTTACACTAGGGGTA
The DNA here is from genome assembly GCA_942486035.1 of Porites lobata. NCBI lineage: Eukaryota > Metazoa > Cnidaria > Anthozoa > Scleractinia > Poritidae > Porites > Porites lobata. The sequence continues at coordinate 640,061 of CALNXK010000009.1, forward strand.
GATTGGCTCTTTCTTGGAGAAATAGCGAGGCTACTCTCATAATAAACTCCTTTCGTTTCGCGTTGTTTTCAATTTTTCTCGGGACCCACGACCCTCCCAAGAGAAAACGAAAAGTAATGCTTATGCAAAGTTTGTGGGGGAAAACGGAGTGTATCCTTGGACGATGTGGAAGTGAGGAGTACTCCGATGGTCCTCTTTACTATAAATAAAACACATGGGAAACATGTCCCCCTGTCCATACCCGAGGCAGGAGCGGTTAAGTTCCAAAAGTCTTCGATGTGCAGTGCGAAGGAGAGATCGCGCGAGTCCCTGGGAACGGGTTTGCAATTTTGACTAACAGTTCACTAATAGAAAACTAATAGGACAATTGCACGATGACGTAATTTGACTCTAACTACCAGAATCTTTCTGTCTAACATATTTTTCTGCGAATGACAGCTTTTGTGTTTTTAAATCTCGACAAGATTGATGAATGTTTAATGAGAGAACCAAAAAAATGCAGTCAAATGTCGCCATCGTGGAAATGCCCTTCAGTCCCGTCACCCAAGCTCGAGAACCATTCTAAGTTGGTCCAAACCAGTTCTGAGGACCAAACTAAGTGCGATGTCTTTGATATGACAATGGTTTTTTTATTCCTATAGAAATAAAACTCATTTCACGAGTAGTATAGTTGGGACCGAATTATCTTTTTTTTTGAAGTTGCATCTCATTAGTGTGAAGCAGAATGCATTAACACCTTTGACGTCATAGCGTTTTTGTTTTTCTTTGAAAAGGTCTATTCTTTTGTTCTTGTCTGACAAAGTCAAGTCAATTTATTTAAACTCACACAGAGTAATAATTAATACAAATTAGTGCTTTAAGATATAAAATCGAGAAGTTGTGAAGGAAAAGAAATTTTCAGATGTAGGTTCCGGTGCAGAGTTTGGGACACCTAAATAGTTCGTGGATCTAAACGAATAGGCGACCCAAACAAAAATATGAGTAGAAGGAAGACAGATACAAAACATTTGTTTTAGATAAAAGTATTACTTCATTGATTAAATAGTAGTTAAAGATAATATAATTCTCAATACTATCAATCATAGTATTATAACGAATCAATAATAGTATTATAACGATCAATCATAGAATTCTTGATATATTGACAAAGCAGCTTGTGTAACATGTCACTAAACACTTTTTTCATCGTTATGGTTTCCTCTTTCTCTCTCAACACTCCACATTTCTTTACTGGCCATTTGAAAGTTTTCCCGGCCGCAACAACTCTTCGTCATCGTGCACACTGAAGGCTTCTAAAAAATCATTCGTTTCTTCAATTTTTCAACAAAATGTTGACATCTGTTCTGGCAAACTGGAGAAAATTTGGGATCGTCAAGAAAATATTTTCGGAGACGATTTTTGTAAAATTTCTTGCTTGCCTGCCTCTCCTAGGATTTTCGAACATCTAAATAATGGTATAATTGCCCATTTTTAACGGATTTTTACCCTAAAAAAGGTCACCTAGAATTTCCGGGAGCCTTTTTACTAGCTGAAATTTTCGAAAAGGTAAGTTTTGATCCCTATAATTTTCGGATCTCTAGACTTTCAGCTAGGAAATCCGAACAGATGAAAATTTTTAGGGGATAAAAATATGCCTATATCTACCGTTTAAACATAAAATCGTTTAAAATACTATGTTTTAAGTGGTTTTAATTTAACAATGTTATATTTAAATGGTTTTGAAAGTTTTCCCGGCCGCAACAACTCTTCGTCATCGTACACACTGAAGTCCAACACTTCTAAAAAAATCATTCTCGAGTTTCTTCAATTTCCCTCATCAACAAACTCTCTTATGTTGACATCCGCCTCTCTGGCAAACTGGAGAAAATATTCCTAGAGATCTCGCTGTCACAGTGATATGGGCATCTCCGCGTTTTGGGCATCCCCATACCCAAAATCCTGGTGATATGGGCATCCCCTGTAACCCTAACCATAGCCCAAAAAGCTAAGGTAATATGAGAAGGGGATGCCCGTATCACCAGAGTTTTGGATATGGGGATGCCCGAAAAGCGGGAGTATCCATATCACTGTAACATCGCCTTTGGCTTTCGTCAACAAGAGATCTGGGTACGAGATTAATGGCTTCGCTTTGCTCGCTGTGTCGCTCGCTGTCGGTTTTTCCCGCCAAAACATCGAGCCCCGTTGCCTGGTGGCCGGTTGGCTGGCCGGCGGCCCGTCAACGTTTTTGGTGTCAAGGTTCTGCACGTTTAATGTTGCAAGTACAGTTGAACTAATAACGGCCACCTCTCCACAACGGCCAATGTTTTTGGCGGACAGTCAGTGCATTGACTGTTGTTTAACCCTCTCTACAACGGCCACTTTCGTCTGTCCTAAGGTGGCCTTCGAGGAGAGGTTCAACTGTAGGTTTTCATTAAGATTCTTTCTTAAATTGTCTTGAATACCGGCTGTTGTTGTTGAAGAAAAGATTGAAAGGTAATATTTGGCAGAGAGGTAGGAGAAAATGCACGCATCTCAATCATATTAGTTCATATTATAGATGGAGTAAGATCGTCTGAAACATGAAAAGAACTGAATTTTATACCGAGGAATTCGTTATATAGAGGTTCGTTATATCGTGGTTCCACTGTAATACTGTACATTTTCATATAAAAATTATCTTTGCTGGAATAGGAATCTTCCAGCATCTAAATTTATTATTGCTCCGTTTCAATCCTATTTCCCATCCCATCCCGTCTGATGCGTAATAAGCCTCTAAACGCCTGTCTTTACAAAACTGCACTTAGTCTTAGACTTCTGCGTTTTGAAACCAGCAAGGCTATGTAGCATCTGCAACGATGCAGAATGGAGTCATTTTTTGATGAAGGTTCTCCATTGAATCTGAAGACTACTCCACAGAACTACGGTTTCTTGAAACGAATTATATCGGCTGATGATGTGTACTTAGACGCATTGTAATTCCAGTAGGGCATTTCGAGCAATGGTTGTGATATATGTTTCGATGGTCTATAACATACTAGACAAAATGAAGGAGTTACAGGAACCTGCAACGCATTTCTTAGTATCTTGGGCCACTTATTTGTTTGTCTCTTTAGGGGAGGGAGAGGAAATGACCCCTTCCTTCAGTAATCCCTGCACCCAAACAAGACACCATTTTCTCTCTGGAAATAAAGGCCAGATTTTTTGCCTTTTTGATATCTCGTATCCTCATTCTAGCCATTCTAGCTGTTTATTAAAAGCACTCATAATAATACTATTGATAATCACAAAATGACTAGTTGCGTCTCGTCGCCGTGGTAGCAAAATTTCTGGATCTCAACAACCCGGTAACAACATGGTAACGTAACGTCACACTTCTCCTACTTAGTTAAAGGCAGAAGCCATACTGAGGAAACCCTCTCAGTAGGGCTCTTTTAGTGTATAAAAAATGTTATTTCCATCTCTCTACATATTTTTGCTTTTCTTACTGGATCAACAGCGGACACTATAACCCCGTTACAAACTGAAGATTAGAATTACCTTCGGCTAAGCTACCAAGCATTTTGGTTCGACATCGTGTTTATCATGCATGACGTGGAGTCAAACAACATTTGTCTGTACTTGGTTTCCAATTGGTTGCTTTTTCCCGCCAGGGAAAATTTTCCAGTAATTTCTTAAAAAGTTGCTCAAAAGTTGCTCAAAAAACTATCAAAAGTTGCTCGAAAAAACAAAACTTTTTTTTGGTCTGATGCTAAAATATGCAAATTGTACATCAAAAGTAACATTTCTAGGCATTTTTGTGCAATTTTGCGGTGTAACCAGTGCTGCTAAATAACTTTGTCCTCAGCTAGACCCAAAAAATGTAATGAGCCAATAAATGTTGAACGACCTTCTTTACCCGAGACACTCAAGTCAGTCGAGTGTGAATCTTCTTCCACAATTTTAAATTTTCTCTAAAAACCGCTGACCTAGCAGCCCGGCTACTTTTATCTTGCGCCTATAATCTGCTCCAGGGTGGGGGATTTGGCTCCTTTTTTTACAGAAAATTCATAAATTGTCTGCTAAAACATTGTGAAATATGGAGAAAAGCCAATTTAAGAACTAAGAGCCTGTGGAAAGCCCCAGCTTGGCGATCAAATGGTTGTTCGTAGCGCAAAATGTTGGATAGTAATAGCTAGTAATGTTTGATCTGACTAGATCAAACATGCGAAACCTGTTACCATTGAAATCGTAATGAAAAGTTTAGAAAGGCGGGAAAACATCCAACATTGCACGAAAATGCTTTATTGTTTGGCCATTGTTTACAAGGCAAACCAAAATTTGAAAATCTAAATTGTTGCTTGCGTGGTTTTGTTTATTTGAGATTATGAGTGTGGACAACGAGACGTAAAAAATTCGAACATCCCAACCTTTCAGTTTTGGGCTGAATACAATATATTAATCTTACTCGAGATTTTTGTTAAGTAAGGAATAAAGCTCTTTACCACTTATCGATTAAGTAGTCCAGTTATAGCAAAGATCCCCATTTTTTAACTTCGTGAAGAAAAAGGTTCATCAAAATAATGGAAAAATATATATATGAACAGGGACTAACATTGGATTAAATATGTCTAAACCATGCCTTAATAGGCCCATAAATTGCAATTACCGGCGCATGTCAAAAAAGTGAAAAACAACAGTAACAACAATAGTAATGAAGGTATAAGGGTTAACTACAACACTCGACAAAGGCCTTTTGGTTTCCTATCACTGAGCAGAACTAATCATAACGAACACGGTTGCATGCTTGTCGGAATGGCATGACATAAGATCAGTTTGAAGTTAACTATTTTTTTGTTGTTGTGTTTAATAGATATAAACTACATCTGCCGAGATCTGTTTCCAACGCTTCCTTAATTGGCAACCCGCAGTGCTTTGATGTCCTTAAGGAGGAACTACTCGACAACAAATTAGAGGATCATCACGGTAGGTTGGAAGGCGTAGTCGCCAGTGTGGTGACAGCAGTGCCAAATGAGAGGAAAACCTGTCTGGTGGCTAAAGCAATAACTTTTTTAACCTAATAAGCTTTAAACAGTTGCAATGTGAATGAAAATGCCTCTCTAATTGCTTATCAGAACTGTACCGTTAAATTTCCGGTCGCGAGGAGAAAGAGCCAGCCCACAATTTTTGAACAAAGAAAGAAATGCAATTAAATAAGAATCGTCGCGTGTTAACGACTGACACAACGCTGTATATAAAGTGCAGTTATAGAGAGTTGGTTTGCGTGAATTTCTTTCTTGTTGTTGTTGTTGTTTTTTATTCCCCAGGCCTTAAACGATTTAAAACTGGTTCATTCAGATTCGATTCGTAGGGTTGGAAATTGTTTATTCAAAACGGAGATCAATTTTGTTACCATCCCGTTACGGTTGTTATCTAACGGTAAATACGTCATTTGATTTTTGCTATTGTTTTCGTAATAGTCAATTTCCCTCTTCTTGCTTTGTCATCATAAGCCACCCGTGGTGGGCATTGTGTCTTCCATTCGGAGAAAGACACGCACTGATAGCAGTGGGCGAAGCATAGTACAGCGAAAGTGCTGGTTTTTCCTTCGCAAAACGAATTATAGCTCAACAATGTAATTGGGTAAAAGGAGAGTCATTAGCAGTTTGCAACCGGAATGTTGGCCTCAGGAGCAATCTGAATGTATGTGTGGCTAACTTCAATTGACAACCTTATAGCGTTTAATCTAGTTTGCTCTGACCACGCTATCTGTTCAATTTACATATTGATAGCTTATGAGTTTGAATAGCTCTACATAGGCTACCAGTTATAAGTGAATGGTTAATTAGCATTTGCAAAAAAATATAACGCGATCCTTGTTACCAAATGTTTACCGAAAATGGACGTTCATCGTAGGTCTTGCACCCTTCTAACATTTAACAGTTCGAGAAGAGAATTTCAATTAACTTTAAAACACATAACTAAGGGTTTTCAGTCAAATAATCTTTTACGTTTTAACAGCCAGTAATTTGTCATCGATTATGTTGATCAGTTAAAATTAATCTAGCAGATTATTCATGATATATTTGTGCTCATCCATGTCACTGAAGAACCTAATGAGTGCAACGTTTATTCACACATAAACTAATTTTTCCGATAAATATTTAGCTTTTTCTTTAATAGTCACATCTTGCGTTTTTTCCACCTGCAGACATGCCTGATTTTAAGCGCGAAAAGCGTTAACTTGGCAACTGGCGATTTCTGAATTTTTTGGCTTTGTGTCTTTTTTCGCTTTGGAGAAAACAATGCGGTGATCCATTAGGCTATCACTTTGTAAACTATAACTGAATGCATCTTTATCTATAGCTTTCATAATAGTCAGTTTCCCTTTTCTTGTTTCCCCACTACACCCCATGGAGACTAAAAAAACGTCTAGTCTGTATTTCAAAGAGAGACACGCTCTGCTGTTTGTCGAATGTTTCCGTGAAACTGGGCATTTCGTTGTCGACGTTTTAAATGATGCACCGGCAATAGTTCACTGGTTTCAATAGAAAGTTATTGAAGTTGCAAGGAAATATGACCCGGCCTTGACATTAACAACTTCAAAACGCACGCTTTTGTTTAAATTTGTTCGCTTTTGATTTGTTTACCTATGGTCATAAGCACACTTCTAACACAAATTGCATTAACACTGCGATCACTGTGAGCAACTGCACCTCAATGAATAGGTCGGCATTTATTAAATAAGCAACTTTTGGCCAATAAGTGTTAAAAAAATTCCTTGTCAGAATTAAGCCTTAGTTAGCTTAACATGGTTAATCCATCGATCTTTGTTAAATAAGCTCTCTGAGATGATGAATCGGTATTTTGCAATTTTTAATGTAAAGGAAACCTGAAGAGGCAACAGTAAACTGCACTCGATTAAGGATGGTCAGTCCAGTATGGCTGGAGGTAATTAACATGGTTTACACACACACAAAAGGTAAAAACACAGATTTGGTCTTGCCTTTTCCGATCGCTGTCCATGAAGAAATAACTTCAGCTCTAACTTTTCTGAAAACAAGCGCGCAAATTTAAGTTAATATAAACTTCATGGCAAAACCACGAGACAGTAATTTCCTCGTTAATTGCTTATTATCTGACGAATTTCATCCTTGGTCTTTTTTGCTTGATCTCTTATGTGTAACATAACAGGTTTCTAGATCAACCCAGCTTGTCATGTCAGTTTAGAGAGTAACAATGTCACGACTCATTTAGTACTGACTCCTGTGTAAGTTAATAGTGCACAAGCTCTTTCTGTATTGTTTAGTTTCTAGTAAGTAAATTTAGCTTTCCCATTAGGCCTATGTTACAGTTAGGACGCCCGTGGAGAGCAAACAATCTTTTTACTGAGTATTTTAAGACAGACATTCCATGCAGAGAGAGAAATAAACCGCAATTCATGTTCCTTAGAAAAGTTTCAACAGTTGTCGAGGAAAAGCAAGAACAAAAGACCAACCTCGAAAGAGTTATGTTTGTGAGTACTTAAAATGTCCAACAGAACGAAGGGTTCTTTTCGAGATGCAGAGTATTCTCAATTTGCCTCTGCTAAACCATAACTTACAACGCTTGTTGACTGGTTTATTAGGAATGAACAAGTTAATTAAATTGATTAAAATCAATTAGAGGCTAGGCTATTTTATTGATAAATCTATGGAATCATTTTCAATTCAGTTTTTTTCTTATAAAACTAAGGTCTGGGTTCTTAATCAAAATTAAGAACTCAGGGGCATAAATTCCCATTTGTTATGGTCAAGAGTTCGCTATTAATCAAATGTTCGTGATCATGGAAACAATCAGTACTTTGTTATGATCAAGATCGATTACGACAATTGGTTGTTTATTCAAAGTTAATGAACTCACGAGACATTGAACCTGAATGCTTTTTAAACAGCAAAGTTCTGACGATCACCATTTGTTTGATTTGCAGCAGCTTAGAAAAAAGCTTGAACTCTTTTGACTTTGAGTTTCTACCAAGTAAATAAAACAGCATTTTATTGAAAAGTTAGAACATCGTTTTTGATCCAGTTTGAAATAACTTCTAATTCCTTTTTTTTAGAAAGAAGTTTTAAATGCTAAACAACAATACTCATGTGTCTCACTGGCGATCGCATAAGTTTTAGGTTGATATTGTTACACTGAAATCAGACTGATTGGTTCAATGATTTTTTACGCGTACGGTCGGTCGGCGATTGGTCCTGCTCTTCATTTATGAGCAATATATTTTCTTTAGGCTTAATCTTCTCTTTTGCATTAATATAGTAGAGAGGAAAAAACAACAAGTTTTATTTAAGATAAAAGCAGCAAAAATACAATCATACTAGAGTATTTTGGATAAACTGAAAGCAGGTCAGAATGTGGATTTAACCTCTAGAAACGTTTCTGTCAAGCCTTCTTAGAATATGAAAGTATAGTGTAAAGTGTCTCTTGCCCAAACGATTACATATGCTTTTCGCAATTGTAAAGCTGCTATTAGTGCTGGGTCTCTTTTCTTTCGCCGGTGATCAAGTCAATTGAGATTTTTCCACGAATTAATTCCAAATTCGAACTGAAATGCCTTTTGTGCAAAAGTGACGAAAACATAAAATTCTGATTAAGTTCTTTGTGTGTTTAAAACGGAGGAAAAAAAGATTACTGATAAAGAAAAGACTTATTGGTTCCGCTTTTAGACATGCAACTTGAAGGTCTACATATGTACACACAATCGCTCGACTGAGGCCCTCAGTATATGTAGTAGAAATTCTTCAATTAGTTTTAGTTTTGAAGCAAACCTCGCCTTCTTTCAGCCTCACGCACAACTTCTTAACAACCTTCTCATCGCCGATATTTGTACACATCATCAGAACCGAAATTACAAATTAAATGAATAATACCAAACCCAAATGCTGTTCTATTAGTCAATTGTCTTCGTGATTGTTACGTTTCTGCGCTGCACGTGTCGTTAACGCTAATACACTCGTTAACATAGCGGTCTCTTTCAAAGTTAAATGATTTAACTTCGTTTTCTGTTTGAAGAATATCCAATTTCTACAATATCAGGACCAGAAAAGATGTCACAGTATTACCAAGACTTTGACTTGAAAGCCTGATACTTCCAACACTGATTTCCGGCTATTTCACCAGATACAACGTCGTAGCCATTCTTTTTCACATCAGAATATCTTGATGATTTACCGGAATTAGTTTGATTCCGCCTGAAGTATTGTATTCTTCTAGGGAGTCATAAATATCAGGATGATATTCTCCTCAGTTTTACTTCAAAAAAGGTAAAGAGAAAATAGTAAATATTGAGACGTTCAATCAAGACTCGAATCGTGATTTTTGTACTCAACCTGACAGAAACATAAAACAGAAGAATTGATTAAATCAACCCCGGTCAATCACGGCTGTTTTTTTATTTTCAGTTTTTGGATTAAAATTAGAATTTAACTCCGACTTCTGTCTTGCTTGGATGGCTGGCACTAAAAAATTTACCGACCAGAATAGGAAAAAGAAGAAAAACATGGAACGAAAACGGTAAATTATCGACAGAAGTTTAAAGACGCTTAGACGGTGACTGGCCACCGATGGTCCTCTTAAAACTTTCTTTTTTTAAGCGTCAAATTTGGTAAATTCGTTCGTGGTTCCCATGTCCATATTATTTTTGAACTGGCCGAGTGGCCGATACTCCACTAGGAATGTAACACCTCGATGCCTCCAAAATCAAATCAAGATGATTTTGGCCATCACAGTAAAATTTCTCAGGTTGGTACTACGTTTAGTTTTTTGCTAGGATGAACCTGTTTTGTTCCTTAAGTTCTAAGGTTTGTATGGGAAGTACTTTTATTTGCCAGACCTTTCCTGAAATTCACTGATTTGAGGTCCTTAATACAGTTCACACTACTTGTGCGATGGCCATTAGGAGAGCTTTTTTCAAGTCGATATACCTGGAATCAGTTATCATTTTTCGTTTAAACTGTATGCATTTTCTAAAAAGAAAACCTAAATTAATATTGTCCCAGGAGGATTGGCATTTTGGGCATTTATCAACAATGCTTTCAAATATCTAGATTTGTGTGTTCATTGAGTAAACTACTTGCTGTTCGTGCTAACTAGACTGAAAAAAGATCCGTTGGTAGCTTGTGCGGTCCTTCTTGACAGTGGCACTAGCTCCATCATTGAGAAACTTCCCTGTTGAACTATCGAAACAATAAGACTGATCTCACAAACACAACGCTTAGGTTTGTTTGAATTTAGTACGATGGCGTAGCAGCTAGAAAATATAAATATTGACCATATTTTATATGCGAAAAAATAGTAGTGTCACCTCTTATCTCTCGCCTGCTGGGAAACTGAATGGAAAAACGCTGAAAAACTAATATGATCCTTGAGAAATCACTGTGTACACTTGCCACGATATTTGATGTTGGGCCTGATTTGAAAATTGTATAGATAAACGGAAAAGACGATGTTTATTAAAAGATAAGCGTCCTTTATTCTCTTTCTTACAGAGGCAAGTAGACGATTATCGATATAAAGACAGTTTACCATTGTATTTTTTATGAACGGGTACTGTCACCCTCAAACTGTTTTACGACTTCATGAGGATGAAGAACATTCAAATAACAGTTAAGAATTTACCCCCTCCTCTGCAAAATTGCGTTCAATTTTAATTTTAAAACTTTATCACTGGAGTTAAATTAGGAGCAAAATTTTTTAGATTGAATTTTACACCGATATAAGATCTTAAACTGTCACCTTAATTTTAGCACATATGAAGAAATTTCTTTTGCCGGGGACTTTTAACCTTAACATGAAAAACGAAAGCACTTTCCGAGAATCTATGAATACGCTTTAAGCTTTAAATCAGTGTACGAAATAAAATGTAGTATGCACTGTTCAAACATAACTTGTTTTGCTATAATAAACTCTCCACCGATTTACTCTTGTTATCGCTAAGCAAGGATTAAAAATTAAAATAACGTTGCCCAAGATAAACAATTCAAGTTTGTGGGCTCTGTGGGGACTCCTAAATTTTTAACAAAAACGATCCGCTCAAGCGACTAGTGATACGAATTGAAATGTAGAAAATTATTGTTATCGGGCTGGTAAATTTAGTTACGTTGCATTTAACGGCAGATTCAAACGATGCGACGCCGAAAAAAAATAAAATATATGAAAATACTTTTCGGTAATAAACCACACCCGATCCCCGCATCACATTAAAACGAAGAAACTGGTTTCAGCGTTTATTGAATGGTTGCCGACTATCAAATAAATAACGGAAAATAGCAGAGCGCCCATATAAAACGCTTGAGTGATGAAAGGAACGGATATACTGGAAAAGTTTATTTTGACGAATATTTCCTCTTGCCAAAATTTGTGTTGTTGATGAAATTGAGTGGCCAAGAAAGTAGATGATATAGTTTTTCTATCTTACTGCTTCGAGCTTGAAAACGTTGATTTATTTAACGATTAGGAAGACGGTCTTGTGCCCTTTTTGTTCCGTTAGAAAACTGAGCATCGAGACATCTGTCTAGCGGGTTTCCTTACGTGCATGCAGTCTCGCGTGCTAAGTACGTTTTGATTTAAGATTTAAAACGTTTCTTTATAATCCATAAAATACTTCCGATGTACATAAATTTACTATCTAGTCGAAGATGATATTATCATTTGAAAGTACCACGTAGCCGTTCTTTAGATACAGTTGCTTTTTTTAACATCTTGAGAAGTTTGCGTAGAAAAAAACACTTATGTACTCGACGAACATTTTAGCTCGGCAAAACTCTATTTAAGAAAATGCAAGTTGATCATGTGTTGTTGAAAATAGTGTTTACTTTACGAGGAATATTTTTGATCAAGTTTCTCCCCATGAGTTGGGTGTGAAAACTTCTTAGCTTTCCTACAAAACAACAGTTTTTAGCCAGTCATTACATAATATCTTTCCTCACAAAGCACCATGATAAACAGCAATCACTTTGTGCGTCAACGGCTACTAGAAAAGTAATAGTGTTGGGAAAGTTTACCGCTCCTCGACGACTAATATCTTAGTTTTAATTTCGCTTATTTTGGAAGCTTCCTTTCGCATAGATTACATGGATCCCTGAGGGCACCGCAAAGTGACCCTCAGCAGTTAAGAGAATATTTAAATTTACTTTGCACCAATAACTTTAATAAGCAATCACTGATTACCACAAACCAAAACAAAAGAAAAATAAAAATTGCTGATGACCGTATAGATAGGAAACGAGAACCGCTGGAGTTAGTGCTAATGAGAAATATCTTTGTCATTTACATTCCTGGTCGAGGTCGCCCACTGAGCCTCTTATATGCCACTTATTTTGCAAAGAAACAGTCCGGTCGGATCGTTTTAACAGCTAAATAAGAAAGATAAAACAAGTTTAATCTGTTTGTTGATCGCTACCTTGTACATTGTACTCGTACATTATGTGGTGTATGCTTTTTGCGAGTTGTCCACCTAAGGAACCACGCGAAAACACCCAAATGAACAGACTGTTAACAAAAACCTACCTCATCTCCGGGGCTATGCTCTTGCCTGTACCCTCTAAGATAGCAAATAAACCAGAACACGTTCAGCTTCCATGGCTCAGCCTAAACCCTTAGCTTAAGTTTCTATAGTAGGCACCTGGTTGATTAGAACTCTACGTCCACCGAAACCAGTGGCCTACATGGAGGAAAGTAGCCTAACGTGGGCTAAGCTCTTAGAAGGCAATTTAATACTTTAATAATTGATCATACATTGTTTGAAGGCGATTTGTTTGCTATTAAACTCATTTTTTACAGCACGTGTATTCTGAAACAAAGTGATGCTGGCCTTACAGGCGTGTGTCTGCTTGAAAACACTTAATAAACTTATCTCGCCTTTTTTGTAGAGGGCCTCAGTGAGTGCGAGCTGAGAGCCGCTGTATTTGAGACCGGGGCCTCCTTGTTTCAGCGACGCCTAACATCTCGCTCATCAAACTTTCACCTAGTAGTAAAGCTCGGCAAATTACATATTAGGTCGGCTTACAGTGTTCACTTGTGTAATTTTCTTCTTCCTTAGTTTACCTCGAAAATTTTTAATTTGCTTTCTGGGGGATTAACAGTAAATTGGGTGTTTTCCGGTGATTATGGTATTAAGGTAAAAATTAAAAATGAAATACCCCGCTCTCAGTGTTTCGAGGTATAAGAACGGAAAGAAAATAACTTATGTTTGTGGTTACGTGTTGCTCTTCCAGTACAAATGCTATTATTCTTCGTAAGAACTGCGGAGTGAGTAATTTCCTTGATCCAAGTTTCTATACAACACAACACAATGACCCTTTTTAAAGGGGAATTAAAATTAACACTGCAGTCAATTGATGCAGTTTCAAGGGCAAGCGCTTTTATTTTGCTTGAGTAAACATTGAACTAGCCTGGAAACAAAACCTCAAAAACTGGCCACCATTTATTGATCTTCGGAATAAACTCTGGCTGTTTTTCGCCCCTTTAGTTATTTCTGTCTCATTTACTTTAATTTATTATTAATGAGACTCGCATATTTACCTTCAGTAATGAAGAGACGAAAGTTATACCATTTAAGAGATAGTTTAAATAAAAGAGTAGTTATTGTAAAGAGTAAAATGTACCTTATTTTTCGGTTTAGAAGTCCATTAGCCCGGTAAGCGCTCTGATTGCTCGAGAAATAATGAGTTTTCCGAGGTAATGATCTCCCTTCTATTCTGATGCAAATTTAATTTCCTTCACCTCTATTTAAGTGTCGAAATATTTCCGCACCATTTTATCCACTTTTAAAACCAAGTACAATGATAAAATGTTTTCTTTAATTCAATTTACGATATCCTTTCAAAAAATTCGAGAATCATCTTTGAGATTTTCTAAACAAAGTGAAAAAGAAGAAGTAATTTCCGCGTTCGAAAAATAAAAAGGGAACTGTCCACACCCTGGTTGCAGAAACTAACTGAACGGTTTGCATATTAAACGTACGCGCATGGTGTTCTACTTTCAGTTTGTTTTCCTTGGCTTCATCTCAGTGTGGAGCAATCTAACCGATGATTTCCAGATTAAAACTCGGTCTTCTAATTATAAAAGAAACGTTGCGAATTCGAGCAAATATGTTTAAGCACCTTTGTTCTCGACACGCGTCTGACACGCGACTATCAGCAGGTGCCAAAAGTATGCCCCGCCTAACAAAAAAAACCTAGATTTGATCCTAGATTTGCTCGTTTCCTACTAAGTAGACAAGACGTGAAATGAAAGTACATTTTAGAAAAATCAAGGTCATTCTAAGAGACCGATCAGTACTCGAAAGACCACAGTGACATTTCTTCCAGTGTACACACATGCATCAACGGTTAACTAGATAACAACCTAATGTAAAACCAAATTCGAAACCTGAAAAATAACACATATTTGTTTTCTTATTACCATTTACTGCATGCTCTCTTAATAAAGAGTTGGTGGTCTTAATAAGAGTCGTTTCTATTGGAAAATGTTAGAATACCACTAATTAAATAAACCTATCTAATCACTGATGATTGATTTGGGCGCGAACTTCTTTGTGTTCATTAATTCGTAATTGGGACCAAGCGTGTTTACATGTTTCCATTTCTGAAATGTTAATTCGAAGGATCTTTATCTAAAGGAGTAAAATTAGCAAAATATGCCTTCAGGTCGCGGCACCAACTAAATCGAGGAACATTGATAATATGCATTAAAATGACACGCATAAGACATTTGATTTTTACAGCACAACCGTTTTACAATTCCTTCGCATTAATTTATCAGAACAGAGGCTCGGGTGTTTAAAACAAGGCATTAAGGAGAAATCAAGTTTTGAGAAATTATGTCTTCGGGGGAACCTCGAATCTTATAAAGCGAAACGTAACTACTTTTTGGGCCAAATTTGATACAAATGCAAAAAATACACCTGTGACCTTGATTTATTATTCGAAGTAAATTTCATTCTCCTTCCATCACTAGATTTGACCATCCGGATATCGGGTAGAAGTGAAAAAAAAAGTTTAGATTTAATCTCTGCTAATTCCGCACTTTGCAACAAATCTCCCTGTCGCGGCGATCGTTTAAGTACTAATATACCTTGTTTGTGTTTTCTCGTGCTCCGTACTCACTAACGGAAATTCTTACAAAAATCCATTAAAGCCATGTAGGAAATGTGAGGCAGTTTGTTTTTTTTTCCTCCTTTGGCGAAACCCTGTTGATCAATCGCTCAAGTCTCCGTAAGGGGCCAGCCAATACACATGCGCAGTTGGTATTTAAGGCAGGTGCTCATGGCCTCGGCAGCTCATTATAAGCGAGTAGCTCAGAGCTCAATGAGGTGTGAAGGGCATGATGAAAAATATTTGATTTATTACAAAGACTTATTTAGTTTTGCTTAGCCATTGTTCACATCTTGATCATTGTCAACGGCAAACATAGCTCGGAATATAAAGAGCTGACGTTTTATTAAAATCTCATAAACCAAAAGTAAGTGAATACGTAAAGACCGGTGATCACTACAACTGAGCCAGCGGCCGTGTAAGGATCCTTGCCGAGATGTCTGTTTGGATAACACCACCACTCTTGGAAAACCCAAGCGGACCCCTGAATATAAGTCAGGAGGTCTTGAGAAGTGTTTTATACGGCAAATGGTGCAACGTATTTGGAGGCCAAAAGGAACTCACTTTTAAACCCGGTGTTTTGGAGAAAGTGGACTACAATTCCGATGAAGGTAAAAAAATCTCACGTTTCTATCTTCATTACATTAAGAGTATAAATTATTACATCGTAGAACCTGAATGAAATAGAAAATACAGCGCGATTTAAGACCCCGTTGCGTGCTTCGGCACCTCTAGAGTTTTGAGCAATGAGAAATTATGTAATTACTTCTCTTTAAACTAGTGTTTAGTTACGGGCATTTAATATTGCTTTCTCATTTCCTCTGTTTCCACGCGTAGCGAAACACACTGTCAAGGGCTCGTAAATTTCGCGTTACATATTCCTTTGGAATTTAACTAAAGAATGCCATTAATTTTTAAAGACTTAGGGAAGTTTATAGTCTCTAGTTTATTTTAATGAGAACTCTGGTTTTATTAAACACGCACCTTTTTACTTTTTTTTATTCAGAGTGTAGATGCTAACCTTATACCTTTCGCCGTACAGTTTTGATAACTTAAAAATATACTAAGACAGGCAAGGAGAAAGAAAACGAACACAGTGTGTAAATTTGCAAAATCGCGTGAGATTATCCTCGCTTTCATATATTTTTACGCAGCCTTAGAAAACGTCGCTCCGGGCTGATTCGAAATGAAAAAAAAGTGAATACTTTGATTTGTTTTCGTGTTGTGTCAAGTAACTTATACTCAATTTCAACATCTGTGAACGAAGACGTGCACAGTAGTGTTAAGGATATTGCGCGCTTGCTTACACTTGCTGGCATCATGTTTTACTCAATGCCTTACGAACGTTTTGTACTGTTTCCGGCTGTCTGGTGGAATGGTCATTAGTGTGTGATCTACCAGCAAACAACTTTTCAAACATGAAGGCGAAAATGCTTCCTTATTTCAATTGTAATTTCGGAACGATAATAAGGTTTAAATACCCAATTTGCTTTGGGCAGGTGGACCTACTCCGAATGAATATGCATGTCAACTCGGAAATTTAACTAAAAACACTTAATTCTACCGGGTTTTGTAAACTGGCAGTGTTTCTTGGACTTTTAAGCTCTTTGAGCAAAGTTCATGCCTTATCGCTGGATGTTTTTGCGATTGCAAATCGCAACAGGGTGAGATAATTCCCGTGTTTTCTTTTTGCTCGGCAAGTGATTCCTAAGTTATCGAAAAAGGTGACCTACATTGAAATTCTCGAGTGCTGAGGTGACATTGCACATCAAAGGAGATAGAGAGGAAAAAGAAATATGTTTGATCTTGTGTAATTTCGAATTTGATTTTCGAGAGAAATTAGCATGTTTGGACATTTTTTATCGTGTAATTAATGTCTGCTAGCTGGCATTAAACAAAGATTAGCATATCAAAGCACAGTAACATGATGTAGTAACAATGACCAGAAAACAGTCAAACTCAAAGCAATGAATGTAGTTAGACAAACGCGCTTCCTACGACAACTTGCCAGGCTCTGCCCCCAACCACGTGACTGCGAGTCAAAGAAGACCTCGCCTCTATCGCAACATTGCATCTACTTGGAAAAAGTAAAACCAAACAAAACAAAACCAGCCATTGAAAGAAAGTCGATGAAGCTGCTTGTTTTTATAAAACAAGCTTCCGTGCTCACTTAATTCAAATACGTGTGCCGTATTGTTCAACCTTCTTTACTTTCGCATTGTTTATGAAATTTTACCAATACCCAAATAAAAACCTATTATGAGAGAAGTGTTCAGTAATGAAAAATCGCGAACCATATCCTTCCTCTGCATATCTTAACTTCCGCAATCATCTCCAAATTTACTTCTTTGGTTTGTGTTTCACACTGTGTTCTCCATCAAAGGCGATTGTTTGTCTCTGATAAGAGCCCAAAGCATAACAATTCGTTAGAGATTAATGCGTCGCGTAAACCATCCCTTTCTACCTGCTTATCACAGTGTATTTAGCACGTTCCTTGGGTTTACTTTAATTCAAGATCATAAAGATTATTATTAGAAAATCCTCGAAGCAGGTGGCTTCGCATAAATAACCTCACTAAAAATCTAAATTCATTACTAGTGAAGGATAAAAGAAAACTATTTTATCTTTCTTTTTTTAAACCGCGCATCACGCTTTCTCTTTCTTTTTCCCGTTTCTGTACTATCTTAACTAATTTAACAATCTTCTAGTTCGGATTTCTTTCTAGCGGCGAAATGAAATAAAACGTTATGAATAATTGATTGTACACGACTTCTGTTTACTGCAATTGAAAACTACATTACAGAATAGCGTTTCGTTTTACGACCGTTGCAAAAAAGAGAGTTTTTTATTTTTGCTCTGCGTTTATTCCGAATTTTAACAAGTTTTTTCAATATGTAAAATCTTTACTCTTTTTTCCGTTCCTGTTTTCAACATCCGCTGACTTAAAAACGCTCATGACAAGCAGTATTTTACTCACTTAATGCATATAAAAACTGTATGCAAGAATACAATTCAGTTATCTCGACTATAAAAATCAATTTTTGCTCAAAGGTAGAGGTGGATTGTTCAGTTTTTAGGTGATGAAAATGTTGTATATTTAATAGTACTAATTGAGTAGTTTCTGGTTTTGTGTTTTTCCTGTTCTTTTTAGAACCAGACGCTGGGTACATGAACAGTATCAAGCGCGTTGGATCAACGGCCTTGGTCCCGGTTCTAAGCAACGATAGCACCAAAAATAAACAGTTTAGCCTCGAAAATGACTCCTTTTTCATGGCATTTGTCTCCCTTCCGGAGCAGGTCACTATAGCGCCATCCTCAATCCCGGGAGTTCAACTCGGAGTATTCAGTACGTGTTGGATCAAAGAGGGCACACAGATGGGGCCATACACGGGGAGGATTGTTAAAATTGAAGAACTCAACTCCGACGTTGATAACAGCCTCATGTGGGAGGTAGGTAACTTCCACAAATAACATCATGATTCTCGAGTCTTATCTTGTTTTGAAATTACGTTATGCAAGATGCTGGCTAAACCTTATCGCGTAAAAAATCAGAAAGCGCCGTAAGAAATACAGCCTAAGTCTGTAGGGAATCGGAATCATAATCAGTTAAGGACTGAATCCGCTTTATTAGATTTCTTTTTCAGAAGTTAAGTCTTCTTATTCACCAGTCTTTGAAGAAATTCAAAATAAATGATTTTCAGCAAGTAAAATGCTAATATAAGCTTGATATGCAAAGCTTGATATGGTTTCCTGATGAATTAAGATTAACATGTCTTAACTGTCGAAGAATAATGTAGAAGAATTAATTTGGTTTTGGTTTACTTCTCAGCCGCAGATTTTTTGTTACTATTTACGTGCGTGATTTCCTTTGCCTCTAACCAGATAACTCTTGGTTACTATACTGTTAAAATATGGTTTAGCTAAACTTGTCTTCAACCGGAGAAAATCCAAACACCGTAAAATTCTCGTCTCTAATGTGTAACCCGGAATAAAAGCTAGTAGTTTCGAAAAACTGATAATCCTGGTGCAAAGCACCAACGAAAAAACTAAAGAGGGAGTGCTTAAGAGAAACGAAGTTAACATATAAGCTGATAAATATCCACAAAAGTAAAGTGCCCATGATTCTGACTATGTTTGAGTTGTACACATGATATTTGAGGACCTCTTTGATCGATCCACAACACATTGAATTCTTTTGGCGTAAACATTATCAAAGATGGGTACCCAGGCACGACGTCTTGAATGTAACTGTAACATTTCTATTTTTATGCGTCATGCAAGCAGTCGTTTGATTTACGAAACCTCACAGCAGATAAATGAGTTCGCCGGCTGAGTCTGAATATTTACCAGGCAAAATGCGAGTTGAATGGTGGTATTTTGATGCTGCATCGCCGTAATCGATTGAATAATTTACTTGCGCGCACTTTTTAGGTTCTTAACGAAGACGGTTCAGTGAGCCATTTTCTCGATGCCAAAGACGAAAACCCGCGCAACTGGATGGGCTTTGTTAACTGCGCAAGGAACGAACAGGAACAGAACTTAGACGTGTTTCAGTACGGAGGAAACATTTACTACCGCGCTGTCAAAGATATCCCACCTGATCAAGAGCTGTTGGTTTGGTATGGCGGCACGTATGTTCAGTTCCTTGGCATACCTGGTATAGCGCCTGTAAACGACTTTGTCCGAAGAAAGCGAAGAGGACCCGAGGACGATGAACTTCCAGGTTTGTATTGCATGATCATGTAACTTTGAAAATTAAGTTTCTAAGCTTCCCAGGGCAGCAAAGGTTAAGAATGTAGATTATTGAGCGGTGGAAAGAATACCTGAAAAAAAAGCTAATATTTAAACTTGCACGTTTTCATCCTAAATAGAAAGTTAAAAGTACAATAACATATGGGACCCAACTACAACTAAGAAGTATATTAAAAGATAAATGGCAGTAGAATGTAGTGTTATAATATGAAACCCTTATATCGTATGTAAGAGATTCTCCGTTCAACTAAATCGAATTCGCAATCTAAATCTTATTAGGGGGTATTTCTGAAAGATATCGACGAGGGAAAACACCGCTGTATCAGGCCAACCTGGTCAGTATAAAAAAATGCGCCTTCTGAAAATTTTGTTGTTAAAAGTCTATTCTAGCGCTATGCGTTTCGAATTAGATTCTCTGAATACTTTAACAATGATATTTGACAATGTCCTACTCTGTAAACCTAAAAAGTGAAGTTACGCACGTTTTTCACAGAATGCTTGTTACAGTTTTGCATAATATACACGTTTCTGAGGAAAAAAAGCCTTACATTGCAATGATCTCGAATAGAGTTCGGTAACCACGCGCACATTACTGTTACAAGTCACAAACTATCGATGCTACAAATCAACTCGATCTTAAACATTACACGCCAAAATGGGTTAATATTCAGGTTGTTCGTGCTGCTGAATTTGTTAAATTTACAAGCCGACTTAACTCAGTCCACAGGAACTGCAAAAACAAACCCTTTTTATTTCAGTCTGTTTGTTTCAAATAACTCTTTTGCTTGTGACGCGCGAAATACGATGATTATAAAACCTTTCCAAGCTAATACTGAAATGTAGATCTTACATTCGCTTATGTCAACTGCCCAGGTATACTTTGAGTATTTGCGAAATTTAATAACATGGTTTGCCAGTCAGTACTTATGCAGTTATGCGAGCAGCGAAAAGCCTTGCTGTGCCATCAAATTTGTTTTATTTTTCTTCGCCGGAACTGAATTCATTTCTGCTCGGTAATATTTTAGGCGCAGCTTTATTACATCCATTAGCACAGCGCTTTTATTGAAATGTTTCTTCTGAGTGTTATATGGCTATATTACCAAATAATCAAATAATATTGTGTCAGGTAGAGAAAAAAACATGCCAGACCTTTCTTTAATTCTTTAAATCGCGTGTATCAAGAAGACCTTTCATTTTACTAACTAGAAAACTCGACTGGTAAAACAAACCGAATTTAACTGCGTTCTCAATAATTAGAAAAGAGGGTACGTTTTTGTCGAATTTGCATTTCCAAAAGCATGGCCCGGGAGTTAATGAATCCGATAAACATTAAAAATATGGTGACGGCGGCTCTTCGCTCTAGATTAGTTCGTGTGAGGTAGTAAACCTTGCCTCAAAGACAATCTGTCATTTTACAAATTTCAAATTACGAAACAAGTACGTAGACGCCTAGTGTTTTCTTAATTATGATTTCATCTGTGGGGTGTAAGCTCTTTGGAGGCGTTAAATTAAGGACGAAAAACCGTGAAGCCATGGACTGACGAACAATACTCAGAGTTGTTTAAGTCGGTTAAAATTGTTGTAGTATACAGCGTTTTTTTTCTTTCAACGTCTTCAAATGAGTTTTTAGCACTTGTTCTGTGCGCAAATTTTTGCTGTCCTCTTGTAAATTACTTTCGCTGGTTTTGAAGCCACAAAAACAAACGATTCACTGAGATAAATGCGGTAATTATTAGTTAGTTAAGCCTCGAGCTAACATCAACTCGCTGATGCCTTCTGATGTACGCCTAATGGCAATTCGCAAATTACAATTTCAGTTTTGGTTTCTTTCCTTGTTTCTTACACCCACTCGAGCCCTTGCAGCTTGTAAGTAATAATGATTAATACATAATGTTTCCGGTAGAAAAACCCAAAACGTCTCCGTTGTAAACTTAGATCGAATTCACTCGGGATGTTATCATAAATTCTTAATTTGGAAATAACCTTTAAAAGAAAAAAAAGCATAAAACTAATAAAAAAAGACGACGGCGAAAATGGGCGAGATATAGCTAAAGTATGAACCAGAGTCGTTTGCTCTAAGATTGTTATTTCTCTTGATAGCCAAAGTAAATTTACTCATGACGTTTATTTTAAAGAAATAGAAAATAGATTGTGTTACTAGTGCTCCAGGACAGAGAAGAGAGTACAGGGTTAAGACAGCTGTATTTCGATTAATTTAGTAGGCTTTCAAGAAAAATCAATTAGTACGCTAGGGTATAAAATTAATAATGGATTAACTATAATGATTTGTAAACGATTCCAATTCGGCATGTTTAAAAGTGTTCAATTAAAGGGAAGTTTATTTAAACGAAGTGGTTTAATAAAAAGAGCCTTAGCAAACAGAAAGGAGGAGTCTCTATAGTATTAAAAACGACCTTTCGCCTGGTCGACGCCACTTTTTTTATGGGTAAAAACCCAGATTTTCTCACTAACGTACCCTTCTTGCAAACCGTAATAAAGATTTTAACTTGTAAGCAAATTAAACTGGAGAAGCTAAAAGAGAAAAATCGATTGTGGCCACTGACACGCATTGTTAATTATGCTTCACTCAAGACTAGGCTTTCTCTTTCTTTTCTTGTTTTTGGCGCTAATGAAAGAAAACAGGTGATTTCTGCTATATCTGTAAATCAGTTCCTTTGTATTAAGATAGCATCATACTAGTTTTGTTGAAATTCTATCTTGCTTGAATGGCTTGCTACTCGAAAAAATGAACGTGATGGCGGAATACCCATTGTGAAGCCAGTATTTTTGGCCTCAAGCCCTGTCGAGGTTTTCTTACTCCAAATGTTCTTCCTTTTTCTTACCTCAATTTATTGTAACAAATCACACCAAAATGGGTCAAGATTTGGTAAATCGGGGCTCTTTTAATCATGCTTGACGTACTTCTCTGTTTAATTTGGTTTTAATTCATTAGGTTTCGAGATTTTTTTCTACCACCAATAAACAATGCCTTGGCAACTTTTACTTATTTCATTTAACTCAAGATTTAGCGGCTCTCACTCGAAAGTGTGTCCTTTAATTATTTTCTGCTGTGTATATGCCTTTTAATTACATCAGTATTTCTTGAATCTCGGAATAAATGCGGTGGGTCCGAGCCACAGTTAATTAGGAGTTCTAAATTGGTTTTATTGAGTTCGTCACCTGGTTTCGAAAGACAGCTTTTTTCTTTTTTTCTTTTTCTTTCTTCTTCGCGCTTAATTGTAAAGAAGTGTTTGCGATAAATGCACGTATCACATAACATGAATCAACAATGTCATTTCTTTTTTCTCGGCGAAGCTTTTGCGTTAATCGAAAACCATTCAATCGCGCCCCAGGTTATGAGATAAATGTAAGTTTGCTTGCTAAAACACTTCTTTCGGTTCCAAGTAAAAAAAAAAAAGCCACGCCCGACCTTATCAACTGGAAAACGTTTTACTTCGGGGCGACAACAATGTCATAATCAAGGCGAGGTATATTAACTGATGCTCAAATCTGCCACGGTTAGCTACAATAGGGAAGCAGGTCAAACAAAAACAGCGGCAATGTGCGATTTTTTTTGGTCGAAAAGAAGTGAAATGAACTTTTTTGAATTTACCTGGTTTAAATGCAAAATCAGTAAACAAATAATCTTCCTCAATGCTGTTAAATGACTCACTGGGAGTTGAAAGAAATTCAGTTTCTTTTAATTTTCGCTTCTGTACTATGCTTTACTCCATCATTACATCGCTAACAAAAGCGCGTGCCATCAGAATTCTTTTCAACTCAATCAAAATTTTTTCTTCAAATGAAACAGGTCTACATTACTCAGATTGCAGCGCACATAATTGAAACCTTATTGCACTTAAATAAGAATAACATACGAAAATAATTCAGTGTGCACACAGGGATCGTTTGCTGTGCAAGCCTGTACAATTTTTAGTGAATGGTCACCGTTTTACATGAGACCGAACTTTCTAGCTTGTTTAACAAAGCGGAAAATTGCATAAGGATAGTTGCGATTTTTTTGGTATAAATTCTTTTTGCTGACTCACTGAAACTGATTAAACACAATGTATTTAATATTTCAACATTTCGGTTTAATTACTGATAAATCCTTTCTCACCTTGAATAGGAAGGTGGGAGATAATTCGAAAAATAGACTTCAAAATCTTTATGGCTATAGCTACCAGAACATTAACAATGCTTCACAAAAACTTCGCAGTGAGAATAATAATTTAACAGTTGCTAAAAATGTAATAGATATATCTTCTCAGCAGCATGATAAAGTATTTTTTTTCGCTTAATTGCACGAAGAACGTATTAACAATACTAAGTTGAGAGTCGCACACTTGTTCGTCTTCTTATTTGTCATCAAATCGGTATTTTATTTTTTAAAGAAATAATGTTTTGATTTTCTATATGAAGAGGACTTAGTTATTTCAATTTTGATTTCACACTGTTCGTAAATCGCTTTGTATAATTTCCAGCTCAGCGTGAAATATTTATCTTGGAACTGAACTACTGGGACCACTTTCCACATTTCCTGCGCCCTATTGTACGTTTGAAAACAGGAAATAGTGTCCAACCGGGCTATAAATTACGGGGGATTTTGTGGGAATATTAATTCTAGCGAAATGCCTAGTTGTTTGTTATTGAAAAAAACTACAAGTTGACTAATCTTCTGTGTTCTTATTCTGTTTATAGCAGAAGACCAAATATACAAGTTTAACCCCGAACGAGTTAAAAGCAACGTTGTACCTGGCAGACTTAAATGTACGCTTTGCAGACGAGGCTTCAACTCTCGTAGTAATTTGCGTTCACACATGCGCATACACACGCTTGAAAAACCGTTCCAGTGCAAGTACTGCAAGAAGTCGTTTTCTCAGTCATCAACGCTTCGGAACCACACCAGGCTCCACACGGGGGAAAAGCCTTACAAGTGCAAAGTGTGTCACTTCGCCTACTCGCAATTAGCAGGACTACGAGCTCATCAGAAATCGGCAAGGCATCGGCCATTGCACGAAGCAGCGAAGGCTGCAGCCCAGCAGTCAAAAAGCCTCCACGATGAAACAGCTCTCAGTGAACTTTCACCAGACTCTCCTGATTTAGAAAGCATCTCGCAATAGTTACTTCTTACTTATTAAAAAAAATAATAACTATTACAACATAAGAAATAAATATGTATGATAAAAAGCGTCCATTGAATCACCGTTTCATAGTTTTCCTTCGGAACGCAAATTACTCACAATTGATCCGGATCATCTTTATTAACCAATAGTGTATAGTCCAGAAAAAGATTCTAGAATCTAGTAGAAAAAGTTTCATATAAAGGCAAAAAGAGAGCTGTAAAAACGAGCATTTAATACATGTTATATTTGATACTAGAAATTTAAACTAAAATAGAACATTTCAAAAATTGGTCCGTTAATCTACAGCCGCGTGGTCTCTATAGCGAATAGTTAATTTTTACTATGTGCGACTGATAGGCTGATCAAAGACTGCAAACAAATCAGCGAAAATGGTAATCACAAAGTACTTATGCACTTTTCAGTTGTATATAATGTAAATATTTTGTAAAAAATTTGCAAGCAAGCTTTATGAACACTGTAAAGTGCCTTACTATGCTCATATTTAACCTGTCAATTTGATTGACAGGTTAGATCGTTTAAAATATATGGGTGGACTTTAGGTTTACTCAAGTACCGTTTTATAGGAAATAAACAGAAATCCCACCACACGAAATTGCTGTGTTGTATTTGACATTGAGTGGTCTAAAAGCATCATCCTCGACAGAAATTCAGTTGCTAAACTGCACTGTAATTTCCAAGGGGAAGTAAAAATATGATATTATGTCAAAATGTTAAACTTGCGGGTCAAACAAGAAAATGGAAAGGGGCATTCACCTGAAGAACATAATAACAAGTGAATAAAGAAAAACTTTAGCCTTTTCATCAAAGTTCAATTTCCTACTTAACTAGGATGGCACGTTTTTTCTTTATTTAGCAGGTATTTGCTCTTAGAAAAAAGGGTTTCCGATTTTAATCTTTATGGGTTTTAAATTCCTTGCAGGGAGTTTGTTTGAGATCACTGTGCTTCCTCAAAAAAGAGGAGATTATGTCGTAATCAGATTTATATTCAAAAATGTGTTCGAGTTTTTTTTTTTTCTTGCTTTTAATATTTCTTTTTACTACAGGCAGTCCAAAAAGTCCTCTTTATTATTTTTCGTTTACTGAGTTACCTGTTATGTCCATGCGCTTCAGTTCAATCTAATTTACTTTGTGCAAAACAACATTTTTTCCTACATTGACAAAAAAAGCGTATCACGCAGAGCTTATATTTTCTAAAATCCGCCAGAGTTGTCACTAATATCTTCAGAAAAAAAATTAAAAGCAGCGAAACAGCTAAGTAAGATAGCTATATCAAAAGCGAGAAATACAGCCGGCGTTTGGTTTTGAATTACGGCGTTTACTTGTCATTTTATGGAATAAAAGGATGATAACGGCTTTGTTTCAAAACGTCGCAAAACATGAAAGTTACGATGGCCTTGTACGTTGTTATCGGCAAATCTGGTCACTAAGTGATCTTTAAGCAAAGCGCAAGTAATGTAACATATAGACCTCAGATTTGTCCTGATAACAAGGGCTTTACAGACCGGAGCTGAGGGCAAAGATACGATCTCCTTTAACCGCTTATTTGATTGATAAAGCACGCAACTAAGAGACCGAAGTCAAATTTTTTTGGCTGTGACCTAATTTTTCCTTACGGGTTATTTAATGCGAATAATAAAGCAATTTGCAGAATTTGTTATCGCTGGCGGTGGTCAGTCGCGCCGCCAAATTCATTAAACGACTCCACCGTTAGAGTTAAGTATTTTTTCATTTAAACTTTAACTATCCCCAGAGTGATTACAATATAGGAGATATCCGATTTGTGGTGTCTTCACTGCACTGGCCAGTTCTAAATAAAAGAAGAGACGTTATGATATTTGCGGCAGCCCAAATCTGGCTTACAGATCACTTAACGGCGAAAAGTCTATGTGACGCTTCCAAGATACTAGAGAGATCAAAGAGTTTTTCCCTTATAAACCATTTTTCTGCACCTGCGGTTTATAATTTTTCGACAGAAAAAAGGAGTGTGTATTGTAAGTTGTCTCGTCTGTTACAATGGCGGAAAAGATATGTAAAACTGACAAGCAATCCTTGTACAGCGGAGAAAAGGCAAAAAAAAAAAAAGGAAATACAAAAAGAAATAAAAAAGTAACAGCGCCTAGGTGTAACGCTTTTAAGTCGAGGGTGGTACCCCCTTCCCCTATAGTTTCACCGCAATGACCAATTTGTGAGCATATATTACTATAGCGGCTGAGCTTGCGTACGTAACCTATTCTCGTCGCAGGGTTACAATCAGACTTAAAAGATATACGGTGTTTTCCCCAGGGCAGCAAAATGCTAATAACTGGAGAGAATTGATGGGGAAAGAAGCTTGTAGCCCACGGAACAGAAGAGGCAACACAGCTTGGCAGTTGTTCGACGGGGAAGGGGAAGGGGAGGAGGGGGAATTCGAGCGCGCGAGAAGGGCGCGCGCCCTACGTGTTCTCGCACGCAGGAATTCCCCCTCCCCTCTTATTTCAACCTTCTTCCACGAACGGAGTAAAATTAAATGCCTCACAAGGCCTCAGCTAAGCTATTCCCTCTTGGACACGGCGAAGTTTTCACTGGAATTTCACCTCACAAGACTATGACAAAAATATCCAGCTGATGATACAAATGAGTTGCTGAATATCCGACAAGTTTCATTTAGCCTTGAGAGATGAATTTCTCACTGTGTGGAAGACACGAGAAACTGACTGAGCCAAATCTGATATAGGCGTCAAAGGTAAGCGGTCAATGACAACGGTATTTTTTAAAGGGGTACTCAGGGTGGATCCCGACAAAATTGATTTCCCGATCTTCGGGATTTTCACGAAAACACTTTCCACCGAAATTAAAAGGAGAAGCAAAAGAACAAAAATCTGAGAAAAGCCTCGCACTCAAACGAAGTCGTGCTATGCTAGGAGGGTAGGAGGCTTGGAACCGAACGCGATAGCGTAAGATCGTCCACCCAACCGGTCACATATGAACACGCCGAAGACAACTGGAAACCAAGCAGGAGAAGAATTTTGTCTTTTGAGCATGCCCGAACGAAGTGCGCTGTAATTTGGCAATGTTTTGGACAGTTTTGCATCTCATGTGTGGCCAGATGGTGACCAGAGAACGTCTCGACTAGCTAAAAACAGCGTTTATCCAATCAACCTATATATCACAACCTTAGTCATATCAAGGAAATTCTATGACCAGTTGGTGTGTCCTGAAATTGCAAAATTGGCGCGACAGAGAAACCGAGAGATTGCCTCGTAAAAGTACTTTAATGTTTGCTCGTTTTAAGATTGAAGACAACACAGCGGTCTCCCTCTGTTAAACTGGGCAAAATAAAGTTTTGGGCGGTGCTAACTACAATACACGTGCGGTACCTACTTCTCGTCCATAGGTACCTCTTCGCCGAGGTACGAATTCCGGAGAAAGTCGCAGCTAGATAGAGAACAGACGGCTTTATGCACGTGACTAGGTGTGACGAGCCTACAACCATATGACGCAGTCTTGTCAGTGGCATAAGCCCAAGACCGTCGTATAATATCGTCGGCAAACCTTTTAGTTGCCATTAAAAGGAGGCTTTCCACTACATGAGTATAAACGCCGTCAATATCGACAGGCTTGAGCGAGATTCCGATATCGCTGCACGCCTCACGTATCCACTCTTGTTCCAGAGTGGGGCAGAGTGAGAGCATTCTTGGCTTCTTTTCTGGCGATTTAATTTTTCCCTCTTCGGGAAAGAAACCCACGACATCTACTTCCAAGTTCTCTGATTCAGTGCAGGTTAGTGGTACATTAGGAAGGCAACTTTCTTTACCTTCCAATTCTGAGAAAAGACGACTTGCTGACGTACAGCTGTTGAAAGTTTGTTCCTCGCATTTGTGAGTAGCCGCTTCTTGAGCTTCATCTGATGCCGCATCACCAATACAATGCCCACAAAATTTACAGAACATACAATTCTCACCCACTTTATCACATGGCGTGTAACCAAGCCGACGACACCACAACAAGATATCTTTCGTGCTCAGCTTACAAGAAGGGGTACATCGGCAAATAGATCTTCTAACAGCCGCTGCCCTCTGCCACTCACAGGCTCTTCTCTTGGCGATGTTCCAGCTGCGGAACTGATCAACTGAAGACGAACAATAAGGATACTTTATTACGTTTCTCTCAGGTTGAATTAACGGGTGTTCTTTCACTGCCGATCGCAAAAGCTGATGCATTTCCTCCGACATCTTTTTCACCTTAACGTTTTCTGACTCGGGCTCTGGGCTTGTACAACGAGAGGCTGGTTGACTGTTTACTGGTGTGGACGGAACCGATGACGGGCTCGCTGAGAGTGGAGACTCCAATTTGAATTTTTTGAGCTCCCTTGGACTGTCTAAACTCGCCGGAAACTTGACCAAAGCTGACATTCTAGTTTGCTCTTTATTAAGGCTAGCGTTGTCAATGTAAGGACGTTGATCACTGTTGGTGGAAACGGAAATCAGATTTGTAGCAAAACTTTCTTCTAAGCTTGGATTAAGAGCTATACAGTTGTCTTCAAATGTTCTGCGATCCAGCTCCAAGTCCACAATAGTTTCGGAGCCTAATGTCTGAAGCCCAGTGTATGTTCTATCCAGCTTCAATTCATGGATAATATCCACTCTTTTGTTTCTAGGATCAACAAAGTGTAGCTGTACTCGCACCGGAAATTCCCCCCAACCTCTTCTGGTCAAATGAAAAGGCGGCTTGTTCACTTCAACTATGTCGTTCGGGCGATAGCTTGGGTGAAGAAAGAACCACACCTTCTTTATAAATCGTTCGATATGCGAGTCCTCAGGGGTACCTCGTACATACACCATCCACTTGTGGGTAGATTTGTCGTTGTCTTCACGGTTGTCAATGGGGATGTACTTTGATGTGTTACCGATAATAACACGTTTCTTCAAGTAGAATCGTGAGCCAGTGCAAGCGACTGACAGAGATGATACATTTGAAGAGCTTCTGTTGACACTTGGTGAGCTTCCCTCGCTGGTTGGTTTAGTAGACGACAAACTTGGAAATTCAAGCCCCTGTGATGTTTTTGCCGCATCAAAATTCACGTTCTTATGAATACTGGCCATTAATTTTCCCTGATTTTCGGTAGAGAGTAAAATTCTGCTCTCGCTTGGAGCAACAGGGTCACCTTTCACTGCCGTTTCAGCTGGTTTGTTTGAATTGACTTCTTGACTAACTGCACATTTGCTCGTAAGCGTATCATTAAATGCACGCTTGTTTACATTTGAAGAATCTTTAACTTCTGTTATAAAAGAGCTATTACTTTTATTTACCTTTTGCGGTTCAGTTCTTTGAAATTCAGCTTTCTTCATGCCATTCCGCGCTGATCTCTTGGAACAGAATTCAGCTTTGCTAGCACTTGTACGATTTCCTCTGAGTTCGGAGGTGCCATAATATTTCGCCAAAACGCAAGCTCTCAGTCTGTCTAGCATTGCCTTTGTTTGACTAATTCTCTCATCGATAATATCGATTTCTCTCTCCTTCAAGTGAATCTCAAAACTGAACTGTTGTCGAATAATCCGTTCAATTCTCTGTATGGCTTGGTCTTTCGCGTCTTGTTGTCTTGTGCTAAGTGTTCCTTGCTCACGCTTATGTTCTTTGCTCGCGGCTTGGTAATCCGGGTCTTCCATTTCCTTTTCGTCTAATAAGGTTTCCATTACTTGGTTGTTTGCATCAACACTCCTATATTGAAGGAACAACGTTAGAAGTCGACAAGTTCCAACGAAACTTTCAGGGGATACGATTCACATGGTGTTTACGTCTTTTGCGCGTACTCAGTAAGAAAACCGCCGTGAGAACATTCGCGGGCGTAAAATTTATTCAGGGGGGCCCACTGGGGTCAACTTTTGTTTTATTCTCGCATATTGATTATATTACAAAAAGATGAGTGAAATGATGTATTAACGCTTTTTAATATGATGTAGCCGTAGAAATGAAGTGTAAGGGATTAGAAACCACTTTTTAGTATGAGTCCTAGAGTCAGAAGTCCTTTCAATGCAATCCAAATGGTAAACCCTCCCCTCCCTTCTAAGAATAATAATGTTTCAAACAAACATGGCGGAAAATTCAACCCTCCCACCCTCAAGAGTTGAACAACAAAAATGTTTTATTTTCAAAAGCTGCACTTTGTAACAAAGTGGGAAAAAATACAGTTTGGTATGTAGCAAATTGATCTAATTTGCTGATTATGGCGAAAACCTCGAGTTCGAACGAATTCGAAGGGCAGATTTTACGGTCTACGAAATACACATGGAAACTTGGACGTTGTGTGGGACGTGGAACGTGTAGTGTGGTTGTTGAGGCTGTTGGATCGTTTGTTTCTAGCACCATGCACAGGAGACCTCAGGACATTAAAGCAGCCGTTAAAATTTTCAAACAAGCACAACGTTTTGAAGCTGCTGGTGTTAACGAAATAGAAATTCTAGAGTACTTGCGTCGTAGAGGAGAATTAACCAAGTGCAAGTGTTGTCATATAGGTGAGAGTACTAATGAAGATAGTGAAAATGTCTTATGTTTTAAAAAATTTGTATTAGTTCCCCTTTTCTCTTAATTTTCTCAGCTGATTGGGGGTGGGGTTGGGGATGGGTTGGCATGGGGGGTCTGCGAGACTGTCAAGGGAAGGGATAATAGATGACGTCATAATGCACGAAATATGACATCATTTGTGCAAAAAACATGCAAAAAGGATGTTGTTGGAATTGTAACATTTGTACCTGACTGGTTTACTTCCCACCAATCACAATATTACTTATACTAGGTATACCTATCGATAGAGTGCCAACGAGCAAATCATGCGTATTTTGCTTAGGAATAAAATTCCTTTTTTTTCCCATCTGACCGTTTCTTGGTCCCTTCCTGTTGCAAGGATTATTTTCTTGAAAAGTTCTCAGATTCAGTCTGGTGGCTTTACAAACCTGCTATGTAAAAGTGTGAAGTGCCTTGAAAGAATAAAGTCAGCTTTGCAGAGGAAGCGATCGGGAATATTATTAAGTCCAGCTACAAATCTACTGTCGGTTCAGTTTCACATTGTTGATAAATATTTGCACAGTTTAATCATTTAAACCTCCTTTCAAATTTCCCGAGGCTTTTTGATATCGGATTGAAACTTAGAATGATTCGCTGGGCCATCTGAAATGTTTCCAAGGACATGCGATGTACGGCACGTCGGTATTTAATTTTAGTTCATTATTTTTATACTGAACTCGGCCAGGTTTCCAAAAAAAATGGCGTTGTTTTCTTTTCCTTTGTCGTTCGCTTTAGGCTTGTAATTCGTTTTTGTTCTCATTGTTTTTGTTTGCTGGTTAGATTTTTCCCCAACACCAGACTTTCCAACAGAAGCGACTGCATTCTTCGTGTCAAGCTTTCCTTATCTCCTCGTGTAATCTGATCCTTTTTAGTGGTGAGAATATTGCTTGCTGCACATAGAACACTTTTGCCATTTTACAAACTTCTCTTCGTTAAAACTTAACATTATGGGCCCTAAAATTAATAGAATATATCAAGTGCTCATGTCTCTTGACTGCGGTGGCCGGGTTTGACGAAAAAATTTAGGTCAATAAACACAGGAGATCACGATGGCTGGAAGTGTGTGAAATTTTGTTTGTTATTCAACTTGAGCCCGTGCGCCAGGTACTGCCTTTTGATTGGTTCGCAACTGACCACTTGGTCTCAGGGGAACCTACATTACATTGGGTTACACTTTTTTCAGCTCGATTGAGAATTTTTCTGCCTATTGCCCAGTCTTACGCGGCTCTATCCTGCTGCCACCTCGCCATCCGAGCGTCTTCGCTCGGATGGCTCGTTGGCAATTACAATGGCATACTGGGGTTTCTGAGGAAATGTTCGATGTTAAACATTAAATAGCTCAAACAACGCAAAATATTTGAA
This sequence comes from Porites lobata, assembly GCA_942486035.1. Taxonomy (NCBI): domain Eukaryota; kingdom Metazoa; phylum Cnidaria; class Anthozoa; order Scleractinia; family Poritidae; genus Porites; species Porites lobata. The sequence continues at coordinate 672,954 of CALNXK010000009.1, forward strand.
ATTTCATTGACAGAAAGTCGCATCTACAAGAAATTGCAAACTTCGGCAATTATCCAGGAGACTTCAGACCCTAATCTGGAGACCGGGAGAAACTGTTCAAAATCGGGAGTCTCCTGGATTATCCGAGAGAGTTGACAGCACTGGGTCTGGGGGGAGAGGGAGAAGAAATGCTTGCTTTCATGTCTCAGGAATTTAAATTTCTGCATCTAAAAAGTCAGTGCAAAATGCTGATCGGTGTTAATTACATTTGGGATCGTGGCTACAAGATAGAAATGCATGGAGGAAAGAGAGATTCCATTTGCGAAGACTGCAAAGAAGTTTTGGGATTTTTGGTAATGTATGCTTTAATAGACCATTTTACAGTTATGGGCTTAGTATCCTAGCCTTTGAGGAATGTGAGGCTGAGGTTGACCTTGCTTTGACACAAACCTCTTTTCTTTTCTGATGGAAATTATGCTTTAAAAATACTAGTCAGCATAAGAACAACATGATTTGCATAATAAAGCAGGAAGGGTTGTATCAAAACAAGGTCAACTCCAGCCTCGTTTTCACCTGTAACTGTAAAATGGGCTATTTGAGACCCAAAGAAACTTAACTGCCATTGTTTAAGTCTAAGATTCATCAGCTTCTACACTGCTAGAAGATAAACTGCTTCTCTTAATCAGTTACAATATATTTACCTCATACACAGGACTGTCACCAAGATTTCAAGGTGGCAGCTGTGTGCATTAAATAGTTGGTGAAGAATTGAACAGATAAGAATTTCTCTGGCTCTATTTTGTACTTTTTTTCTCATGAAAGTAGCTCCAGGTTATGCTAGTTGTAGCCATGGGGGAAAATCCTCAGCCATCAGTCCTTTGCGACAACCCTGATCATACGCATTTATTGAATTCTGTCCCACTGCCATTTATCATGCTCCAAGTGAGTCTAACGCACAATGACTCATACCAGCCCATGTTTGTGGACCATGCCTGCCTGTGGGAGAAGAATTTGATCTGTTAAAGTCTTAACTGACACATTTGCAAAAAAGATATCATAAAGCAAAGTCAAGTCTAGCCATGGTGACCCAGTTTAAAATTTGGAAAATAAAGCAGTAAAGATAAGTTGGAGGTTGGAATGTGCTTGGAAATCTTTCAGATCTTTTCATGCAGTTATGATCAGGTCTTTTACAAAAAATCTTGGCACTTGCTCTCATGATGAAAAGCTCATCCCTATAACTAAAAAAAGATTTGGCATGTATCAGATCACAATGGATGAATTTTCGTTCAGATGAAAACTCATGCGCTTAGGTGTTCAGTTCATGTGGAACCACCCTAACCGAATTAAGATCCTAGATGCCCAACTGTTCAAAATTTGAATGCCAAAATCAAGGTCAAATTTTAAGCCATTACAATTGAAAATTTGACTGGCACGGTGTGAACCCTATTACTGTCTAAATTTTTGTCCTTTAAGGGCATGGTTGCATGGATGCATGGTAACTCAGCTGGGAGTCACTATTTGTGATTTGCTAAAGTACGGTAGCAATAGGGCCATTTATACGAGGAAAAATAAAAATTGTCTTAAATAAGAGAATATTTTTCTTTATGAGGGTAATCTAAGGTGAGAACAGCTTGTATAAATGGTTCACCCTTATTTCTGTTCAAACTTGTTTTCATGTGAATGTTGTTTTCTAATCCAGCTAGAACAAAGATTAACATTGCATGGAGGGGATGGGGAGGAAGGTCATTTATCTGAAAGTTTTTTTTTTCTTAGCTCCTTATTAAGAACAGGTGTTAATAAAATAAGACGCGTCTTAGTAAGTCGCGCCTTAAAAAGCCCGTTTATATGGAAAGTTTGCGTCTTATTTAAGATGTGTCCTATGTAAGACGCGTCTTATTTTTCCTCGTATAAATGGCCCTAATCTGTGCATGGCCAGATGGTAAAACCACTGACAATGAGAATGGTGACATGGTGTTGTCAATTCATCTTTGTTATTGTAATTTTTTTTATTTTTCTTTACTTTTCAGCATGTTTGATAGATTACTTCTCCTTCAAAGGTGTGATGCACTTGGTATTTGACAGGCTTGATTGCAACCTTCATCACATCTTACTGAAGAACTCAAACAAAGGTCTTCCTCTTTACATTGTCAAGGAATGTGCAAGGCATATTTTAGAAGCCCTGAGATTTTTAGCTGCAAATATGGTTGTTCATGGTGATGTCAAGATGTCCAATATTATGTGGAATGCAAACAGAGGACTTTTTCAACTTGTAGACTTTGCTCTGAGCTTTGAAAAGGAAAATCAAGTAAGATAGATTACTTAAATCTTTTCAGATTTAGTGGTTTACATCATTTTACCAGTAATATGCTTCATAAAAGTTTTTTATCTACATATCAGCTGTTATATTAACAGTATGAGTAATACTTTAAATATGCTGTAAATTGTTGCTGCGAAGCCCTTGGCTTGTACATCTTTGTTTGGGTTTTAGGAGGGGCTTATATCTAAGGGGGATTATAACCAATGTCCGATCTCAAATGTTCATCAAGAGTCAACTAAACAGAGTAAGGAAATGCAGGGACCAAATCTAGGTGTTCGTTTTAGCAAGGTGTCTGTCTTATAGAGGTGTCCGTTCAGAGAGAGTTTAATGTGTATTTTTTGATCTCAAATGCAATCGAAAAAATAAAGAAAATATAAATAAAGCAACATATGATAATGATGTTAAGTGGAAAAAAAAATGGTCCTTTGTCTACCATTCTGGACTGAATTGGAATTTGGGATTTGTCATATTCCCAGTTGAACAAGTTTTTGAAAGACCTTATCCACGCATGCCATCATGTTAGACCTTCAAAGTTTTCAGAAGTAATTAACACTCAATACAGAATCCATGAGGCATCAGTAATGAGTTTTTTGTTTGAAAAAAATTATACAGTAGTAATGTTTATATCAGAAAATAAGCCGCAAATTTCAATCTTTAGCCTTACCAGCCACTTCAGAGTGCTGGTTATCAGAGCCCTGAGGCTGGAATGTGGAACAGAATGATTATTGAAGGCACTGCTGACAGAAGCAATTCAGTGAGTATATGCTTACATTTATTCAAAACAGTTTGAAATCATAATATGAATATGGCACTGTCTAATCAGGAGGAACATATATGAACAAAAGAAAACCCATTTAAACCCTTTTATAGTGAATGGCTTGACGTCACTTATGAGTGATTAACCCATTTGCCCCTAAGAATTTTGCTGAAAAACATGCTTTGAAGTTATTCAAGCCATTTTCTGGTCACTGTCTGTCTAGAGCTAGAGCTAGAACTTACCACAAAGCCATTTAAAACCTAGTGGCCTTCTGATCCAGGTGCAAAATATTAGCTTGCAAAGTTTAGGCTTCATTTTGGTGGGAAAAGCTTTTGGGAAAGCTTAATAGGATCTTAGGATTAGATGAAAGGAAAGGTAGGTGGGTAGTGGTTGGCCTCCATGACTGAATCGTGCTCATTCCGGTATGGTTTGAAAGATCTCTGCCCCCTGCACAAGTTAGCTGACAAAGTTCTCCTTGACCCTTAAAACTGATGAAATCATAAGCGGTAGGAGAGACATGGATCCCCACACAACGCGCTTGCGGACGGTTCAGGGGTGAATGAGTCTATCAATATTTTACAAATATTTGATAATTTTCAAAAATTTTTAATGATATGGTTTATCACTAACAGTAGCCGTGTGCCATTGCACTGCATTTCATTTTTGCTAGGGATGCTGCTGTGCCAGTGATATGTGGAGTTTCGCCTTTGTGCTGTGGTACATGTACACAGGGACCCCAGCATGCAGATATGAAACAGGACAACCCAGTCTGTGACAACTGTTTAAAGGCAGAGGTACATTGAAACCATTCTCCTTTCAGCAGTTTTTTTACCTTCTTTTTTAGATAAGGAAAAACAAATTTGCAGTACTGAAAAGGTATTTTATCTGCTGGAATGATTACACCAGAAGATTTTGAGCACAGCCTCAAAAAACACTTCATACCAAACAAATAGTACCATGTGCAAGAACTACTGAAACGTTTTCATTTAATTTGTTACACCATCAGAGACTCAATAGTTAGAGCTACTGTACTTGAGTGGAAGTGAATGGTTTTGAGGGTTATATTAAGAGTTGTTAATGTGATGAGCTCCCAGTTGGCTTAAGAGTTTAATGGTAAGAGCACTGCACTGATACCTCAGAGGTCATGGGTTCAAATTCCATTCAAGACAGACATTTTTCCAGCTTTCTTTTTGCAGCGGCTTAATTAGCATACATTTTCATGTTGTAAACTTATATTGATAAGAAATTTGCTCAGAGGGCAATGTTAGAAGCTTACTGCGACCTGATCGGCTCACTTTTGTTTTGTTTCTCTGATGTAGGAAAGTCTTTGCCTTCATTTCAAACAAATTAATACTCAAATACCGAATGATGGAAGGAAGATCACGACTGAACAAAATGAGTTATTTTATGATTTAATCATGAAGTGAGTAAGTATCATTATTAAAATATATTATAAAGACAACCTGAAGTTCTTAAAAGTCCAACTGCTGGTACCCCTAGCTAAAACAAAGAATATTATTTTCTAACTTTTTTATGAAACCTTCTTCTTGCACGTGCGTATTGTGTACTGTTTGCGCGAAACTGTTTGTTTTTTGCTGTTTGTATAAACCTATAAATAACTACTATGATTTGTATGACAGTTTGTACTTGCAGTAACAGATTATATTTCAATTTACGTTTTCGTACCACCTCTTTTATCACTTGAATGTATTAGTTAGTTAGGTGGCTAGTTAGTTCCTAGTCTTGTCTTTTGTTGGGGAAAGGACAGCAAGTCTTCTCCACTCTATCCAGTCGCTTGTCAGCATTATTAAAAAATAAATGCATCGTCCCACGAGATGTCTAGTGCCTTCAGATCATCTCTCACTGCGGTTCTCTAGGTTTTTTTTGGTCTGCACCTTTTACCCAAGCAAGTTTTAGTTGATGATATCCTCAGTTCAGAAAGGGGGAATCAGCTAATGCGCAATGCAGCTTCACTAATAAACATACGAATGAACACAGCTATCCCAGAATAAAAATTCAACAGCAAGTCCAGAGACTCATCGGTGATTGACAGGTTACCCCAACCATGAGTAATGGTGGAATTCTACTGTCGCGTATTTTTGTGAAAATTTTACGCGCGTCAATAAAGTAGAAGCAATGTACAAATGGCCGCGCGTAAAAGTGAAGTTGAACGAGGTTCAACTTAAATGTGTACGCGCGGCTTTTCATAAATTGCGTCCATTTTATTTACGCGCGTAAAAATTACGCTGGAGTGGAATTCCACCTAAGTCTCACGGAGGTCTCCAAAGCTATGAGCAAACGGACGCATTAACTCCCAAAATTGTTGGGAGTTGTTGCGTCCGTGTTGGCAGTGATGTGCAAACAAATGGAACAACTCTAAAAAATGTTGGGACCTGCAGTGCATTGTGGGAAGGATACAACTCATAAGACTTTGGAGACCATGGGTATTGCGCGTGCGTGGCCCCAACAATGTTCAGGAAGAATTGTATAAACGGATCCAACATTTTCCCGCTACGCTTCGGCGATCACGGAACAAAAGAAATGTTGCGAGTTGTTGGCCAACAAGGTTGCGTATTTTTTCACGGGGCTTAAAAGTTTGCGCTACATTTAAAACATCAGCAAGCTTTTTATGGTATTCAGAAAAAGTAACAAATGACTAATTTGTTTTCTTTATTAGGATGATAAAATGTAAACCAGAGGAAAGGATAACGTCTTCTAATGCTCTGCAACATCTGTTTCTAGAGCCGTCTGCTGAGTTGCTTATTCCTAGTTTGGCAGATATGATGCTACTTCCGACCACCACCCTGCTAATGGACAACGTCTATTTACAACATGGTGAAGATCTCTTTTTTTTCTCATACAGTTAAACCCTGTTAATAGGAACACTGAGCAAAATGTTGGTTTAAGGGAGGGGTAGGTGGGCAGTTTCCCAGAAACGTATAATCATGATCCGAAATACGCTTTTATTATGTTTTTATCTTATTTCTAATACTCATTTCTTACTGTTATATTGTATTGTTAGTTAATCACTAGTCTTAATTTTTATAAATTGTAATTATCACACGGCATGTCTGAAAACCAGCTTGCTGAGCCATTTACCGTGTTTAAATAAAGTTGATTGATTGATTGATTGATTGATTGCTTCTGGGAAACTGCCCACATACCCCTCCCCTAAGCCAACATTAACGCTTACTTCTCACTTAGGGAAAAATGTTGGCGTAGGGGAGGGGTAGGTGAGTAGTTTCCCATCATTCTCTCTTGGAAAAGTTTAATGATCCATATTTTCTCTAAATTTAACCCTCTTAATACGGACACCCTATCAGTCCAAACACTTTCTATGACCCCCTCAGTGTCCGTATTAACATGGTTTGACTGTATTTGTTAGCCTGCCAAAGTGCGTGATCAGAGTAGGTTTATAGTGCCTTTCGCTGGCGGGGTCTCTTGTCAAAACAACGAGGGAATTGAATTTGTTTCGTCGTCCACATTCCTTCATTCAGTGATAGTTTTTTCTTCCTTTTTTTGACCAGTTTTGCCGCTCAGAGAAAGGGATGATTTTATACGGTTAAGTTAAGAAGATATGATTGCATCGTATTTACAGATTTTCAACACACAAAATTATATCTTTTTCTAAATTTCAATTTCAAGAAAGCTGAGAAAAAAGGTTAACTTTTTCTGATCAAGCACGGGAAACCGTCCCCTTCGAAAATATCACTACCTGACAGTTACTTTTGAAAACTTTCAAATGTAAAACCACCCTCTCTTAACAAAACATTAATTATCTGAATCTGCTACGTTTTACTTTTGTATAGCGGACTCTCTGAAGGACGTTGAGGAAATGTGTGCAAGGTTTGGTGTTATTCTACAAATCACAAGAGGTTCAACTGATGGGAAGGTAATTATGAATAAAGTAAGACAAACAACCTCTGAAGATTTATAACATGGAGCGGTGCAAATGTCCGAAACAAATAGCTTGAGTTGAACGCAAGCGACAGTTTGATAGCTCCATCTGGCAGGAAGTGGAATTTTTGAGGTCGGTGCACTTCTTCACATGCTATTCGAAGAAAGGTTTTACCCAAATTTATAGAGCTTTGTATAGAGAGGGGCACCAACATGATGGCTGGAAACCACTTGACAGAAACATTTGTTTACAGTGGCGGATCCAGGGAGGGGCCCGGGGACCTGGGCCTCCCCTTATTTTTGGACCAAGCTGAGGCCCGAAGGGCCGAAAAAATTTTTTTTGGGAGATCGGCCCCCCTTCCTTATCTGAGGGTCTGGATGACCCCCAACCCCCGATCCCAAGGTCTGGATCCGGCACTAGTTTATTACCGAGTTTTTGCCACGAAAGCGTGAATTCATCCCTCGAGGAACACAAAAACATGAAAGTAATGCTTTTCCTTTTACCAGAACTGTTCAGACTGTTCAGATAGCAAATTCCCCCTCACCAAAAAATATATACGTCACTTTTTTAACTCTCGGCCGCCACGTAAATGCCCTGTCACACGAAAGGTTTATAGAAATTCAAGCGAAGAACCCTTTCGAAGTGAAAATCTTTTTAAAATATAAGTTTTTAGCTGCTCTAAAACATGGCTTCATGAAAGTAAAAACGTAGGAGGACAGATAGTTCTTTTTTTTTTTGAATTCTGTTGACGTCAAGTGAAAACCAGGAACTCACCATTTTCACATGAACCATAACGCACCTTTTTACCTCCCAAAAATTTGCATCACCATTGTTTTCGATTTCTCTTGGGACGACTGTAATACCTAGGAGAAACTGAAAACCACGATTCTGCCAAAGTCTGGGGTCAAACAAGGTGCATTACGGTATATGGTAAGTAACCAATAAAACAAGCGATAGAGTCTCCAAAACAGTCTCTTGGTGCTATTGGACGCGCAGTCTGAGTTCAAACAAGGTGCATTACGGTATATGGCAAATAACCAATAAAACAAGCGATAGAGTCTTCAAAACAGTCTCTTGGTGCGATTGGACGCGCAACCACAGAATAGCCAATAGGCTAAAATTAGGTCTGTTCGTCCTCAGGTATTGATCCAATACTTTGACGCAGATGACTGCTCGCGGGCTCATAGTGCTCTTACTGGGTGGATATACAATGGCAGAACAGTCATTACGTGCTTTTATCTTTCTGGAAAATCTAGTATTCCGGGAATTTTTACACCGGTTGAGCCCACACAGGAGAAAATCCATGACAACGAAAGTCCCGATACCCTTGGGAAAAGAAGTGTTGATTCAGAAAGTGAGTCTCCTGCGAAAGATAATGTCAATTAGTATATACACACTCAGTGATCTTGGTGATTTAAGCAATCTGATTGGTTCGCTATCTCGGACTATTCAACAATATTCACCTCCTAGCGAGTGGATAATGTGTGAGCTCGGTGTTTTTCCCGTTTTTTTTAGAGAACGATCTTTTAAAAGTCGACAAAATCCTAGGGCTGACTTTTTTTAAGGCAAGAAAAGTTTTGGAAGGATTCAATACGGCGTTTTTCAATTTACTGTAGCAGGAGTTTTGTGCTCGATGGATTGTTTACAACTCCCGTGTATTCGCGTAGAAGAAGCCGTTTCGTGAACTCAGCGTTTTCTAAGAAGAAAATTTTGGCTCAAAAATCGAAGTTTATTTATGACAAACAAATTTAAAAGGAAATGTTTGCAGAAATTCTACATTTCAAGTAAACAGGAAAAAGAATGATACAGGAAGACGACCTCTTACCTCGAGCAACCGAGCCGCCATTTTTGTCAGCACTTCATGCGAAGAACGACACAACATGCCCTTTTGGCTATAAACTTGGCGAGTCAACAGAAAACAACACAGCTCTACTTTTTTTTCTCAGGTAAGGAAACAGTTCAAACTTTTAGCGATTCCATTGAAGCCATTACGCTGTTGTTTGCGAAATGAGTAAACTTGTGAATTGCCATGTTTGAAAATTCTGCAAAGATCTATTTTTAAACTTACGCGTGATTTGATCTGTCAATCAAATCCTACTTTTGAATGGTTTCCTTTCTGATTTTGTTGAGATCACTTCGTGTGTATATACTAAAACAATTATTCTTCTCAATCTCGGTGAATAGTGGCTTTGGGAATATTTACCTCGCCGCTTTCGCGGCTCGGTAAATATTTTGCCACTATTCACCTCGATTTCAAAGAATAATTGTTAAATGTATGAAAACTGGTAACGAAAATCTTGATATAGACCAGAAAGTAAAAACTTATTTTTGACAATCATCTCTTTTATTTGGTATCAATCAGGGGTATCAATTGTACTTAGCACTTGGGTCTCACAATTCCTGCTTGAAGTGTTGAGTTAGGAGTAACGAGCAATGAATATGTCCAGCTCTCGCGGATCGCAGAACTTTATTCCTCGTTAAGTGGAACCCCGCCATATGGCCACCCTGTTATGATGATCACTTGGAATTGGCCATATATTTTTACCCTGGGGCGTGACTACCATACAACACGGGGGGCCTTGAACTTTTATCCTGTGTCGCATTCGGATCGCAGACGTAATCTAACCCCGGTTGGTAACAGATGGACTTAACCAGAAGTTTATGAGGTGGAGGTGGGGAATTTTCGAGCTACACGAATTTTTTTGTTATAATTTTCCTTGTATGAATCTTTTTTAGGACATATCATGAATATTTTTTAGGGTTAATTGGCGTGCATGAATTTTTTTCATTTAATTTTCCCTTGCGCAAATTTTTTTTTTTTGTACTTCGCCCACACACCCCCACCCCGCAAATATATATATTTTTGTACTTCGCCCGCCCCCACCCCCTTAAGTTTTCTAATGGCCCCTCCCTTAGATCCGTCTGTGGCGCAGGCTATGAACTTTTTGTCCCAAAATCACTGTCGGAAGTTTAGCCAGTTTTAAACATTAATCGCGTTTTGACTCATTTCCAATTTGGTCGACCCTAAGAGCTAAACAATGTTGCGATGACGAGAGAGCGAGAGAGAGCATAAAACGTGGTCAGCTTTTACCTCCCCTTTCTCCATCAATAATCCGTTTTACCGGCACGACGTTCTCGTTGCCGTCACAGTTGCCGTCCGTAGTTTTAAACTCTCTAACAGCGCCTCTTGTCGACGCTTTTTGGAGTGGCGTTGAAATTAATCGTATAAAGCTGTGCTTTTACTGTAATCCGTACCCTGCAGTGTATCGTCGTATAAAGTAAATTAAAAAGTTTATTGAAGGCCTCCGTATGATGAAGGATTAAGCATTGTTTAATTACTTAATCCTGCATTGACCGAATTTTCACATACTAGCCCGAGACATTCTATTTTGTGAGGGGAATTAATGAGGACTTCAGTTTCCTAAAGTACTGACAGAACTGGAAATAGATGAGTGGACTCGCCACAGACCCACCGATTACGATTTTCTAGACAGTTGTCGCCGTTGCTACTTGAATTGCAAACAAATTTAATCGATGCGTGACAAATGATTTTCTCAATGAGGTGTTAATTGAGAAGTGATAGAAGTTTACCTCCCAGGAGGTGGGGTAATGAGAGGTCTTGTTTACCAGCTGGCAAATTCAGAAAAATTCCTTAAAAGTTTGTGATATCTTACCTCAAAGTGATTACTTTATACCAGTGAGTCAATGTAGTGACATATAGATATTATCCATAAAACAACCACTAAAAATGATGCAAAAATGTGCAAAATTTGCCTGTGCAGATACCTTAAGTTGCAGAGTTGCAAACAAATAAAACCGCTCCGGCGAAGTTTTTGAGCTTGCGGATAATTAAGTTTGGTTGATTACTCTTAGTAATTTGGTTAGGTTTATCCAAATTTTTCCCCGATGATAAGAAAAATTTGTAGCATTCCTTCTGAACCTAGTTTTTGCTCTCAATAGACCCCGTAGGAACCAGGGGTGCATGCTATGCAATCAAGCAATTTGTTAAAACGCTCACTTGTAGTTGTTTGCCAGTTTTGGCGAGAGGGAGTTTAACCATGTTAACCATGATTTCAAGAACGGAATTGTAGACCATAAATTAAAATGTTTTGTCTTTAAATAATGGCTTTAGGGATCATAATAGTATCCGTCGAAAACTCGCTTTTTCTTTTTTCTCCTTTTGTTTCACTTTTATGCATTTACTTTCTTGAACTTTGTGAAATTAAATAACCTGAAGAAGGCAGACAGGTTGATTGATGTTGTCTAAAGTGAACAATAAAGTTTGAAAAGCTTGTTAGAGATGCCAAAGACGGAATTTGGCAATATTGGATAGCTCTGTATGTGACATACACATGCAAGATTACGCAACTTTAAAGTATTTGAAGGAATGTGAAAACAGCACCGACAGTTTGACAGTAAATCTCCTGACCAGTTAAGTATAAATGGATCGAATGTAATGACTGTCATTTTCACCACACGTTTTACATACAATGTACACGATTGTTTTCTTTTTTGCTTGTTTATTTAGATGCGAGGTTCAAGGTAAACTTACTATTTTCCGGCGTCACACTTGACTCGCTCTTTTTCCCATAACGAGACTAAATCAACCCTGATCTTTTTTATCCGCTGTGAGTATTTACTGTTGTGTGTATCTGAAAGGCATAAAACCCTTTTTACGAACTAATTATTTCTCTCTTAGTATGTCATATTGTGATAGCCAGTAGTATTCAAACTTAACGCTTGATTCCATATGTAAAAAACGATATTGGATGCCGATCAGTTATCCTTTCTTACTAAATATTTCATCAATTCCCAACTCCCTTTCTGGATCGTCTTTGTCCACTGCTTGAAAAGGCTTTCTAGGTCTCCGTACGTATCTAGCTTTCTTTGCCTCTTGTAACAGATCTTGCAAAGGAGGGAGGAGGTACACTGTTCTTGGTAGACCGTCCGGTGGGACATGCATATAAGGTGTTATATCAGAGTCTTCATTGTCATCGTCGATAAATTGATTTGGTGGTTGAGAAAGCCTATTTTGAATCCTGTCTTTAACAGCATCAAGGCTGAGATTTACCAAAAGAGAGTCAGCTTTTGGAGCCCCTCGTGGCGAGGCAGGTCGAATTCTCTCGGTTTCACCGCTGGTATCTGTTACAGAAACAGATATCGGTTGTTCAGTTGCTTGACCCGATGACGTCGTAGCCTCAAGGCTCAGTTTTCTCCTCGATTGCCGTCGCTTTGCAGTTTCTTTATTGAGCTTCGATGAAAAACGCGAAGAGTTAGCCTGGGCTTCTCTAATTGCGAACTCGGTATTTGTCCTTGAGGTTAGGTCTGGTGGAACCCGAGAAGTTAAAACAGATGTACTGTTCATGGAGGGTAACGTTGGTAACGATAAACTTTTTCGTCGTGTACGTAAAATGTCCGAATTTTGTGCCTCTCGAACCTTTCCTTTGTTGCCGTCCGTAATGGCATTGGTTGACAAGTCCGACATTTTGCCTTTTCGCACGTTTTTCCCAGATTCCATTCTCCTAAACTTTTTTCCCCTTCTTGCTGTATCATTTCTGGCTTTACTCGCCATTTTTTCACCGAATTGATCTAAAGTTCCCGAAGAATTCGCGATGTCTTTCAACTCGTGTTTGATTCGCCTCATTTCGTAATTCATGGAGTTTAAATTGGCTGTCTGATGTTCCTCTATGTTTCCCTTGTGAAGTTGTAAGCGATTGTGCGCGCGTTTGTTCAGATCACGAGCCATACTTGCATTGTAATCAAGCTGCTGGGCAGACAAAATGATATTGTTGCTGCGTCGTGGAACCCGATCAGCCATCACGAGTAGAATTAATCGGTAACTGTCTGTCAAAATGATTTGCCGAGCAAGCACTCTCCCAGCTTTCAACCTCAATCGCCCTTTTAGTACGGTTGTCACCCAACGAAACAAAGAACTGGGACGTCTTGACAAGTCGTTGAAAATCACTGTAGTGTTTAATTAATCGCTTGCATAGCAATTTGCTAGTCGATACATCAAAGACTGAAAAGGAAGAATGTTAAACATTTGCGCTATTGGCATGAGACACTAAAAACGTCACGCTGCATTTGAGTCCATGAACAAAGTACAACAAAGGGAGTAGCACAAAGACTTGCGTCAAACTTCAACCGCAGTTAATGTTATTTCTAAATACAGTTCGTGCGCAAAAAGGCCTCTATATTCTGTGTCATGGCCTTTCGTAAATAAACTCTATTGAACTACTTTGAAATTCCGGAAGAGTTTCAAACAAAGTCAGCGTGCTATTCACACTACGAGATTCAAATCATCTTTAAAAAACAATTACGTGATTCATTTGTCTTGACTTTTTTCCATTTTTCTCAAAAGCCTTATTTTGATCAATTTTATACCGGTTTTGCTATCTTTTGTTTTGCAAATTAATCAGTTTCGTGACTTTCCAAGAAGAATAGTAGTTAGGGTCATCTATTACGTCATAGTTTTACAACAACAAACAAATCAAAACAAAGAGAAGTTGTTCATTTTTTGCGAAAAATTGTATCTCCTGCTTGGCAAACTTGTATCCTGCTAAGCGGAGATGAATTTATTCTTTAATGAACATTGCAAACTGTAACGATTTAGGAAGAAGTAGAATTTAGGAAGATGTAAGACTATCAACTACTTTACAATTATACGGGGGCGGGGGAGGTAAAGTATGTTTGGAGATGCGGCGCTCAATCAAGTGCTTCAACCGGACCCCGAATTGAAATGTCACTGTAAAAGCGTCGGGTTTCGTAGGCCATGAGCATTGGAATTACAGGTTGAAAAGGGATGAGAAGGAACTTCTCCTGAAAGAAAAAAAAACTTCAAAAACTTCAAAAACTTTCTTGACTGCGAACCGTCTCTCATTTTTTCCTCCGTGCACGCGAACCCAAAACACCAAGAGGTCGTTGATTGTAATTTTTTTCTTTCACCCCCTTTCATGAGAACTAATTTACACACTCCGGTCGAATTGCATAAAACATTTTAAGGTAACGAGAACCCGTAAATATTGATTCAAAAAATAGGTTTTTATTTCAGGACAATAATTAAGAGTAATATGCAACCGGGCATGATCTGATGTCTTTCATTCATGCAAATAGCCTATATTCATTAATGGACTTAGGATATTGGACTCTGTAGTTGTAGGCAGATTTTGCGTAGAGTGCGGACGTCCGGTAAAAGCATTCCCCGCTTCTTTTTTTATATTTGCTGATGTCTGGTTCTAATGGATGACTATGATGAGTCAAGAATCCTAATTAACCACTGTTTAAATAACCCTGTAGGATGCCACCGCTATTGGCAAGTTTACCCCCCCAAAGGTTCTGATTGTTCACTGTTAGAGAACCCTCTCATTTTTAAGAGAGCCCGGTACTCTTTCCCAGGCAACGAAACGTAAGTGTGCTTACATCTTGGTATTAAACCTGTTGCTTTAAGCAACCATTATCAGTATTATAGCCTGCATAACAGGCGTTTTATGAGCCAAGAAAGGCGACAGCGGCATTTCGCGCGAAGCGCGACACACGCGAGACGAAGAGAGGAGAAAAAATAAAGCCTGTTGCCAGTCCATTGTTCTGGCTCTTCCGCCCACCTACCTATTTTTTCTCCTCCCCTCGTCTCGCGCGTGTCGCGCTTCGCGCGAAATGCCGCGTTCGCCTCGCTTGGCCCATAAAGCGCCTGTTATGCAGGCTACAATATTAGGCGTTCGCTAAGATATATGCCAATCAAATCCAGTGGATGAGGTACTCCCTATAATGGTCTTTACGGGGATGCTGTGCCCTTTAAATTAAGGGATATCATACCTTTTTCGGGCTTCAAGTATAGGAAACACTAGGATTTCATTTAAGTAGAAAATATGAAAGTGTAGGGAAATTCGTCAATGCGGTCTGTGAAAGGACCTAAAAGGGCTAACATGCGCATTTTATGGCAGTGAAATACCCAATGGAAAACGAGAAGACCCTGGGGACCAGGTTGTTCTGTTCTCGTGCCTTCAACAAGCCTTCAACGTGCCTTCTAACCTGAGATCAGGCGTTTTTTCTTCTTCTTTGTTTCTTTGGCTCGAGAGGGGAAAAAAATAACGCCTGATACATTCATTTAAATAGCCGTTAACCGCCCCCTAATTTACATAATCTAACTTCTCCTTGACCTGTCATGTTATTAGCCAATAAGCGTTTACCATTCGGGAATCAAATTTTGGCGCAAATAATGTCTCTTTTGAAATCAATTTTAGGAAAATGAAAATTTTTTAGAACGTCCATGTTGAGATGGCGCTTCTTAAAAAGAATTTGAAATGTGTTCAAATACTGTTAGCTGGAGCTGCCGTATACAAATAATAAAGAATTTACTGGATAAAGCTCGTTGGCTTCGTTCTGTGCCGAAAGTAGTGAAGAAAAAAATTAGGCTGAAGCACCATATTTTACGAACTGAAAGGTGTTGTGAAAGCGAAGACTGGCTCAGAATAATTCGCCGGTTTCTGAAGGAGGAATTACAGTCGAACCAAGTCAAGATTCGATTCATGAATTGATTATTTGAAAAGTGAACCCGTTTGTCGCTTCTGTAACTTGTAGCCGGTATCAAATTGCATTCCGAAATGATCGGTGAATTTTTCACTGCAACTTTTTAGTATACGATGAGATGGAAAATATTTCAATGGGTGAAATTTCTATTGAGGCATTCTTCAAATTGAAGAAAACTGAGCCGGCAGAAATTTTATAACGAACTCGCGAGTGTATTCACTGCTCATGACGCAAGCAAAAATGCAGACTGAAATCAACAACAACTAACGGATGGCGGCGTTTTGGCCAATTGGAACAGCGCAAATCATCCGTATTGTTTCCTATCCAATCAGAAAAAAAGTCCAGATTCTGGCTTTTTTACATGTGATCCGACAAAGAAATGTATCATGGGAGAGGGCATGATCTCGGGCTACGTGCCTTATGTATTTTTACTTCCGGTTTTGCATGCGCCGGCAATATTCTAGTCAGCAATGATTACGTGAGTATGCGTAAACAAAGACCGGCCTGTAAACGGAAGTGGAACAAGGTCTTGTTGGAGAAGTCGTTCAAAATAGAGCGGCACGTTATGAATCGACAACGATTAAAAAGTCGCTAATTGATCCTCAATGTTTGCAAAACTCAAGCAGAAGATCGCCGAGGAGGAACAAAACTCTGATTCCAGTCGTCCTTTACCTTCCAGCCCGAGCGTTCGGCGACCTAAAGTCAATGGCTGGACTGAGAATAAGTGGGAGAGACGAAGGCTTAGCAATGCAAGTAGCTTGTACGAATCTAGGGAATCTATTTACAGTGAAAGCAGTGTCGCTTCATCTGGGTATAATGTATCAAGGCATGCTTCATTCACGAGCAGATCAAATTCAACTCCAGCAGGAACGCCGATTGAGTCTTCTTCGAATTTTACGGTTAGTATCAGGGAACGTGTGCTTTCCATCTTGCTTTCTCTCATGACTTTTTAATATCCTACATTGTTTCGTTGTGACCTTGACTACACCGTGTCCAACGTTTTAGCTAGAACTTAAAGGAAGTAAACTTAAAATAATCCAAAAGATGAATGAAACTATTAGCTAAAGCTTCGAGGCTCTCAACTGCAAGTAAACAAATGCTCTTTTGTGGATCGAATCATTGATCAAACCAAAGCGCTGCGTTATGGACTTGAATTAAATTATTCTTCCACGTTGCCGGCTCATTATACCAGTACCCATATCTCCCAGAATAAAATTAGTTTGGTAAAAGCGATGAAGTGATTAGAATAACCTTACTCTAACTAAAAAGGTATTAAAAGACGAGAGATTCTACTCTGGATCTGATCTAAGTAAACTGCATTTCATTAATAATAAATGCAAGGTTGGTAAATTGGTTGTCTTTGTTAGAGTTTGGCCGTAAATTACGAGAGTTGATTTTATCAATGAATTGAATTCAACTAATGGATCTTTATCCATTATCAGTCGCTATCGTGAAATAATTTATGTTGTTTAGCACTTTTGTAATGAAACAATATTTTGTAATAAATTTGTTTAGTCATGAGTTTTGCTTGACTGAGTTGTCAAATGGTAATTGAATTATATGTGTCTACAACAAGCATCCCTCTGTTTGTTGTTTGTGGATGGTGTTGTTAAAATAGCCTCAGCCAGTCACTTTAGAAGAGTAGTTCTTTTTGGCTCTAGAGTTATGATACAAATACAGTCCAAATTATCATGCATTCAAATCAGTGCTGGCTATTTGCATACATTTGTGAGGCTTGCATTGTAAAGGGACTGAGGTCTTCAATCCCCTTAGTCCAGGCATGGATCCACACCGGTTTCCACTAGTTTACAGAAATCGGTCAGATTTTTCATAACAGATATATAAAAGAAAAAAACTTTCCAAGTTGCAAGGCTTCATCCCAGGAGAAGGAACTGGCCAATATCCTGTCTGATATGCTGAGAAACCCAGGAAAGGGGACTTTGGGAAGTTAAAATAAAAAAATTCCCATGGGGAGCATGCCGCCAGACCCCCCTAAGGACTTGCATCTTTGGCGTTCGTTTTGGAAATCGGTCAGTATTTGTCCTAGATCCATGCCTATAGTACATGTGTTGGCATGATTTCCAGCTCTCCTGATTTGTTTGGCCTTAATTGTTCCAGCTTTGGTCGCTGTCCTACCCCTGTCGTGATTTTTTAAAAAAGCTCCATATGTTATTGGATAGAAGATGGGCCAGGGCTGTCACTAAGAATTCAAGTTGCTGGGTAAATACAACAAGTAGGGAGGGAATCAAACAGCCAGAGTTTTCTTTTGGTTCTATTTTTCTTCTATTTTCCTATGAAAGTAGCTGGGGCCCACGTTCGTAGTAGCCGGGGGAAATCCTAGGCCCTCAGTTCTTAATGACAGCCCTGAGGTGGGCACCCAATTTTTTCATATCATGAGAGAAGGTAGGCATAACACCTGACCACTTTGTCCTCAATCAAGGCAGAATAACTTGGTAAAGTTCATCACTACCATTACCATCTTGAAATTTTCACATTATTCTCTACAAACCTGTCAAAGAACAAAACCACTCTCCAAATAGCAGCTGGACTAATGGTTAGGTAAACCCAAGTATCAACTATCAGGATTGTATAATATTGTTATGATTTCCCTTGTTTTCTTTCTCATTGTGCATCTAGGTTAATAGCAGATCATCAAGGGAAGAAATTCTTGATCTGCTTGCAAAGAGAGGGGAGCAAGTTTACAAGCTGGAGGCAAAGATTGCAGGTACATGTATATGATGCAGTAGAATGGAATATGTTATGTGTATTCACTGTCTAGTTGATTCAATATGTTGATGTTTGTGTATCTGTTTAACGTTATTGTTATGATTCAACCCTATTGTTGTAACGTTTTTACTTTTCCTTCCCGTCTCGATTAGCTATAGGCTCCCAGGGGCCCCACTCACATATTTTAATGACGGGGGGGTCCGAAGGATTTTCTGGGGTCTGACATTTTGGCCAAAAGGGATTTTTTGGGGTCTATGAAAGACGCCGGGATTTTTTTGGGTCGCGAAAACAACAGAGGGATTTTTTTGGGTATTGTATTTTTCATCAGCTCAAATCAAGAATAACATAAGCGCAATTTATAGTTTTGTTTTTGACCAAAACCAAAGTTGAAGTTGGCATGTTTTAGTGTTCCAGAAGTTAAATAATAAAATTTGCCGATGCAAAAACACTGAGGGATTTTTTTGGGTATGCTAAAAAAAGTACGGATTTTTTTGGGTAGACAAATTCTGAAGTTGGGATTTTTTGGGGTATAAAATATGAACCTCTGTTGAACCCCGCCGTCATTAAAATATGTGAGTGGGGCCCCTGGGTATAGGCTACTTTGTGGGCAAGGATTAATTATGGCTTGTATCAAAAGTGTTTTTAATAAACTTGAACTTGTCACTTGAACTTGTTATACCTTAAACGAGATTCACTTGAAAAATGTTTATTAAAGGCAACATGCTAGATGGAAGGGACTATTTTCATGTACCTACGATCATCTCTTTTAAAGCTGTGCTCCAAGCAAAATGTTTGGAGCCCAGTGCTTTGAACCTGTGAAATCCAGCATGCAATTTTTTGTGTAAAAGTGAAGAATGATTTCCTAGTAACCAAGAAAAGATGCCAGGGATCTCTCCTTAGCACAGCCCTGTCTTTATAGGCAGAAAAAGGTTTATTTATAATGCATGTTTTATGTTGTCACCAACACCTCAGGCTCATTACACATTTTTTGTAAGCTGTTTCCATATAATTTTGATACCCCAGTTAACTGAAGTCAAACCGCCATGTGGGATTGTTTTGTCTCTTGTCAATAGCCAGCTGGGTGAGCCTCTATTTTAAATTTCCCATCAAAGCAATAGTAAATTATTGCAACCTCTTGTAAGCAAGCTTAGATAGAACCTCACTAAGCAACCACCAGATCTTGGCAGTTCAGGTTGTGGTTTATGTACTCTTTGAAGGTTTGACTAATGTCATTTTGCTGGTCAAAACTTCAGACATGGCAAGTCTTCTCAGAGAGCAAACAAGAATTAAAGAATCGCTAGAGGGTGCTCTTGAGAGGCAAAAGGAAGGTATGCATACTATCTATCAAGAAATTATGAATCTTGGAAATAATTTAGGAGAGGAGGGGCTGTTCAGACAGTGTGATTTTGTGAGGATATAATTAATCACAAGTTACAAAGTTAGCAACCATTAGATTACATGTACACACTTACTATGATTAAGATAACCAAAAGGTTTGTAATAATTAGAAATGTATACTTGTATAATGTATGTCAAGTCATAAGTGGAGCTTTCGTGTGGGCGACGCGTGTGCAGCAGAGCACCATCTATGCAGCCAAAAAATTTTGGTTGTGACAAAATCGTCTGTAGGTGTCTCCATACATCCACCCCTTCATGTCAGTGGATGTGAAATGTCACACTACTAGCTTGGAGTACAACAAATCTGTGTTTATCTTGATAATTTGGACATCCATGTTATGTTCAATTGACAGCAGTCAAAATAGAGTATCTTTTGACTAGTGTCACTGGCTCAGGTGTTCAACTAGCTAAGGCATTATGTTATTTTTAAGTTATCTGCTGACCAGTTATTGGTTAATTTTTAATCAATCACAGGCTCAGGTCCATTTTTTTAGGAAGAGTTCAGTTTTCTTCTTGTTTACGGCAAAATTTGAGTTACTTCAGAAATGCATTTTTCAAAAGATCCCACGAGAGTTTTGCTTTTGGCCTAATTGTTAAATCTATATATTTAATCATGTTTCTTTAATTAACCATATATGGTATTGTTTCAGAGCAAAGTACAAGAATTAGAAGCCTCCAAGCTGATTTTGAAAAGACTCTAAATGAAAAGAATCAGGTATTTTTTTAAAAGTGTTGACATTTTGATATTTGCACGTGTTGTGGTTTCTAGCAAACTCCTATAATGGTTGAATTATAAAATGTTTTAATTTTTCAAAGGGACTCCATTATTTTACTATAATCGACCAGTTTGTCAAATTATTATGTAAGAACAAGACCTTGGTCTTTATAATTTCTGCATATTTTAAGCCAAATATAATTAATGGCAATAATGACCAAAATGTAGCTCTTACAAAGACAATTTCCACTGAAATAAATTTAAAACAATAAGTTAGAATAACCTTTTCATTTTGTGAAATAATTTGTAGGAACTTGAAACTAAACTCAAGGCCCTAACATTGGTAAGATTTTAGTGCATTGTGACTGATTGTTAGAATCGTTATAAAATATTATCCATAAAATATATTATTGTATTTTACCCATAAGTTTTAAAAATAAGGGTGTAATTGAGTTTTAGAGCAAGTGCTGAACAATTAGGCATGAGGCTGAGCATGATATTTTTGAAATGTATAAATAAAGTGTAATTTATTACATCTTATATGAAAAAAACACATAAACAAAAACAACAATGAAAACAACAAATATAAAAGTTTATGACTTTTTATAGTGTTTAATCCATTCACACCTGAACTGCCCATGTCCCTTGTACTGTTTGTGACATCATGATAGGGATAGTGCAGTGTGTCATTTTTTTTGCCTGCTGCACATAGCTTTAAGATTGGAGTTGGGAAAGCTAATATTTTGCTTCAGCATAGTGCTTGACTTTCACTGAGCATTTTGTGCAATTTTGGTCCGATTTGGCCAGATGGTGACCACAAAATGGCTGAACTTACTAGCCTCAAGGCGTTTTTCGGCAAAATTTCCAGCAGCATTTTGAAATTATTAAGTGCGTTTAGTGAAATTGTACGGTTAGTATTTGTTGTTGCACTAAAACTATTGTTTTGATTAAATCTGAAAATAAGACTCACAATTTCTTTTTTGGTAAATAATTTTGAAGCATCTAAACATGATAAATCCTAGTAATATTAATTCTAAACCATTATGATGATTTAGGAAAGCACACGCTATGCAGACATGAATGAGTTAAACGAACTCCAGCAACAAGAACTCACAAGGATGAAATCCTTGGTAGGTTGTTTTGAGCATGGCCTGTTTGTTTCTTTAAAATGCACTTAACCCTTCCAAGTTTTGCTAATTAGGCAAAGATATAATAAACACTCGTAATGTACTAAAGGGGCTGTGGAGATGGGCCTTTTGTAGCATCACGTGGTACCAAATACAGTAGCTGGAGAACGATTTTTTTGTTGTCTACTTTTTAAACGAGGAGACTGGCGCCGAAGTGTGTCTCGCATTTGTTTCTGGATCGTTGCCTGGGTTGCACCGGTCAGCTATCGACCAATTCTTTCCTTTCTTCCTGATAAAAGTCCCAGAATTCTTTGTGATAGTTAACTTGCCCCAGTTTTCTTTTCGTTTCTACAGCGGCAAATGCGCTGTTTACTCACTAGCGTAGCTACTTGATACTATGCGACGTTTTGTTGCAAAAAGCCCATATCTGTTCAACCTTAATAGGAGTTTGCTAGTAAGCCCGCCATCTTGCACTCTTTTTTAATGTAAAAGTGTTACTTATCAATGGCCTGTGGCTGATAGATCTTCAGTAACAACGTGGAGAATTAAATATGAAACTGGAAGAAATCGTTCCCATGCTTTGCACAGAAACTTGCCGTGTCTTTTCCACATTTTTATGCATATGCCAATTAAACTAAAAGTACCGTATTTATTCGAAGAATTTTCAGTTGGATGGTGATCACAAAACAAATCGTCACTAACAAGAGTTAAAAAGGTTCCAATTTGATTTTCTTTTTTAATAAATAATGGCGAAAAAAAAAATAATGATTTGAACCCATTTTGCAGAGAAGCATTTTTAACAATTAACAATGGATAAAAATCAATACTGTTAACCCTAAGTGTATTTTCTAACGTTTGTACAGATAATGTTTAGATTTTTGCTGCCGTCCATCAAAAAAGAAGAAAAACTTACAATCACCATTTAAATGCAGTTGATAAAAAACTTAACAAACAATAGGTCGGGGGCTGTTTCCGAGTTAAAAAGCATAATCATTGTCCGGTTTAAACGTCGTTTAAATCATTTCGTTGAAAAATCATTGCTTAAAGAACTCAAAGTATATATATAAAAATGTTAATGAGTACGTGATTTAACCCTCTAAAACAGTTCATCCAGTACCAAACCGATGCTACTCGTAAAGCTGCAGAAATTATTGAGAAAAGCAAGGTAGGGACTGAAATAAATCTGATTATATCAAGCCATGAACCGTAAATTCACTTAATTACCCTCGAATGCGGTATTGATATAGAGCCTTTTCACTCACGAAGCCTTGCATAAGAACTTGAAAGGGTCTAAATATAACTCCCACTTCAACATCTTTTGGGCTGTTTAACTCACTACATTAAGACATTTGAATTTTCCCCTGTCAAAAGGGAAAAATGTATCCGCAAGAATAGTCTTAGTACGGATAATTTTTGTACAGTAAACT
The DNA here is from genome assembly GCA_942486035.1 of Porites lobata. Classification (NCBI taxonomy): domain Eukaryota; kingdom Metazoa; phylum Cnidaria; class Anthozoa; order Scleractinia; family Poritidae; genus Porites; species Porites lobata. The sequence goes on from CALNXK010000009.1 coordinate 695,825, forward strand.
TTATCACAAACCGGCACTTGTGCGTTGTTTTTCTTTTGTTTTCTGTCTTTCCTGTCTCATTGTATCAAATCCTAGCCAAAATATCCACTCTTTTTGCCCTTGTATGCAGTTACGGTTGGTATTAATTGTTTTTATGTTTTCTGTTGCAGCAAATTGAAAACTTAGACAAATCCTATCTTGAGCAAAAAGAAGAATTGGCGTCCCTTCAAGAGCGTTTGGATGATTTGGCTCGCGAAAGGTATTGATTTGTACCCCTCTAATCCAAGCCAGGCCAGCGTTTGAAAGGAAAAAGGAAAGGGTTCTACCCTTCACCCTCCCATGCCGTTCCCTTCGCGTTCAAACACGCCCCTCACGTTCATGTGCGCCCTTTCCGTTCTCGCGTGCCCATCGCGAGCACGCGCGCCTCTCTAACTTTCTACGCTATTCTAGTTCTCGCGCGCCCTTTACATTAACGTGCGGGCTAGATTTTCCCCTTCTTTCCTTTCGAGCGCCAGGCGATATTCAAATGCTGTGTGCTCTGGAAGAGGTCATCATTTTTCAACCACGCATAAAACAAAACCTAGAAGCCACTCCCCATCACCTTCTCCCCCCTGCCACCCAAGAAGACAATCAAGTATCAGACATGATTTGTCAATGCTGATAACATTTTCTAACCCTGCGTTTCTTTCATTTTTGGGTTGTTAAGATGTATAGATTACTGGGTGATTCCTCTCATTTTCCCGAGATGTGCTGGACATTAGAAACAAAAATGACACGAACATGAATCAAAATACCATTTTAACTGTTTTACGTGTAGTCGCTGATTTTGCTCTCATTGTGTGTATGTTTATTTGGTTGCCATTTTATTTTTATCAGAACGAAGTATGAAGTACGTGACAAGCAGCAACAGAGTCGAATAACAACATTAGAAAAAGAAAAGAAATCATTGCAAGACGAGCTAACTAGCACTGTAAACGAACTGACTAAGGTACGAGGGGTTTTTCATTCTATATTGTTAACTATAATCAACAATATATCATCGTGCAGTAATTAATAATAACTTTAGCTCTCACTGAGTCGCACTTAATAATGCCATTCCTTGTCTGGCAGGTTTCCGTTATAATACAATAATTTTATGAGGGTCTTAAGAAAAGATGAATTAAAATTTAAATACTTTTGATGGACATTCAGTAAGTTTGCGAAATGCTCGACTAAATTGTAGGGATACTACAGGGATTGGTCCTTGCTTCTTGAGCATTTCAGTGCAATGGCCTAGCGCTCGAATTGTCACCTTATAAATCCATCTACGTGGCTATACAAATTTAGTTCACTTGTATTCACTCAGTTCTGGAACCGCCGGCCAATTTTACCTCATGAACTCAGCTTATGTTATCAATTTTTTGGTCAAACGGTAGCTGGTTTGCCAGGATTTCTAAGGAATGTTGACATGATGTTGTCTTTAAAACCTTAGAAATCAGTGCAGCTCGACAGAGCAGAGAAAAATCACAGTCAAACAGAGGAGCAACTGGCCAACCTGCGTCAAACACACTCTCTTTATAAGAATAAGGTGCGAGATGTATTTTTTTTTTCAGAGAAAAAGAAGCTGTTTTTTTTTTCTAGCCAAGAGTCGTCATATATCAGTTTTCTGCGTTTTTAGTTGTTAGAACGCAGTCTGAGCCTAAAAGGGAAAAATACGAACAGAGAATCAAATGGAAATAGTTTCTGATTGTCTGGAGTAGCGTAACTTTTGTTTAGAATTATAAGTTCCTCTTGACAATGGCAACTTTCGACATACTGCGGAATGGAAGTTATCTTGAGAGGCTAATAGAAGTGGATTCGTGGGAATCAAGAATTAGAAGAGCATTAAAAAAGTAGTTGTGAAATAAACAGAATACACTTTTTTGCTTACACAGTTTCTTTTCTCTTGCCTGCGATTGAAGGTTTCACAGGAACTTGAAGAAAAAGATAACGAAACTTCTCAGTTGAAAGAACGAGTGGGTGATTTACAACGAAGGTATGATCGACGAATCTCAAGCAGTCATTTTATGTGTAATATACAGCGTCTGCTGCATTGACTGCATTGTGCTATTACCAAAACAGTGGATCGCAAGTTTCGCGCGTTTTCATTGGCTCCCTCGTAAACTAAAGCCGCTTTCCAAAATTCAAAATTCCTCGAAATTTTCCCAAAAACCCACCACTGCCGGACACAGCATTGAATAATAACCGATGGCAAGCCTGCATGCAGTCACAGGAACTGCATCAATGGACGTCTTTTGATCTAGCTCCTGATAAGTTGAATAAATAACACTTTGGCTGACAGTTGTTCCTGTGACTAAGCGCGGGAAAATGCATTCAGGTTTGGCATCGGTTTGACTACAAGGGCACCCAACGAGAATGTAGTTCAAAACCACTTAAACATAGCATTGTTAAACGTATTTTAGTATTTAAACGGTACATATCGGCATATTTTTATCCCCTAAAAATTTTTCATCTGTTCGGATTTCCTAGCTGAAAGTCTAGTGATCCGAAAATTATAGGGATCAAAACTTACCTTTTCGAAAATTTCAGCCAGAAAAAAGGCTCCCGAAAATTCTAGGTGACCTTTTAAGGTTAAAAATCCGTTAAAAATGGGCAATTATACCATTTTTTAGATGTTCGAAAATCATAGGAGAAGCAGGCAAGCAAGAAATTTTACAACAAATGTTCCGAAGATTCTAGATCTCAAATCGTCTTCCGAACAGATATTTTCCGAAAATTGTCGTTGGGTGCCCCTGTGACTAGTCTGCTACACAGCCGTTTTTAGTGTCGTCACAGATTACGGTTTGATTTGTGTGTCAGCGATATGCAGTAGGCGTTGACTCTAATCAGGGTATTGCGTTAGTTACTTTATCGGTTCCATTCCAGGTAATTTGTCAGAAATGTGACTGAAAAATGACAGTAATTTTATTCCGATAGCTTTCTCAAATAAAACTTTATAGAGACAAACTCACCACTCTCAGTGATGATACTGATGCTGATACTGATACTTTTTTGGTATTTTTTTTCTAGACTCGAGGATAGCAAACTTTCCGGTAGCGATCAAGTTAATGCCATGGAAAAAGAGGTACGGGTCTGCGTGGGACGTTTTACGCTTAAAGTTCATTTGGTTGTTACTTCGCCTAGGCGTTTATATACTGTTGTTCAAAAGCTGTTAAGGGTTCATTCCATGGGGTTAAACAACTATTGTGACGCTATTGTTGTCGTAATGTTTCAGGAGCTAGTTTCCAACCACTAATGAACGCCGGGGAATCTAACTTTAATTTGTTTCAGAGACGTTTAAGGTTTGAGAGGTTTTTTTCCCGGATACTCTCGGGGATTTTCTCTCTCCTCAAAAACCAACATTTCTGAAATTCCAAGTAGATGTGGCATATAATAGCAAAGAGCCAATCTCTGAGTGTACTTCTACCAAACAATTATCTGTTTATCAAATCATTTAAGTAGTTAGTTAGTTAACGAGAATTGAATGCTTAAGTAAAGTAACTCGACTTCTTTTTTTTAGCGAGAACAACTCGAGAGCCGTCTTCAGGAATCTCGTGATCAACTTAACGAGTTGAGGACGAACTCAAACGATCGAATCAACACACTTGGATCTCTGGTGAGGACCTATGAAGCCCCAGTCTCCCCTCTCACATGTTGATTCACTTGTTCTTCAGATCCCAGTTGTTCAAAAGGAGGATAGCGCTATCCACCGGATAAATCTCTATCCAATGGATAGCGTAATTGCTTTTCCTAATACTTATCCACCGGATAACGATTCATCCCGTTGATAGTGCTATCCAGCATTTGAACAACTGGGGCCCGAACTACTTAAGAAAAAGACAGTTTTCCATTATCTATAGAAGTGACTTGAAAGTGTTCAAATTTTGCGTCGAAACCACTCGCATGCGGCTCCTGGGTCCACTTGAGTTTCAGTGAACATTTTGACGTCATTTTTTGGGTCTAAAAGTGAAAACTTTTTAATTATTTCAAGTTTCAATTTTTTTTAGTTCTACTCTGCTGCTTTTCAGACAGATTTAGACATAATTCTTCCTTTTAGGTGAGCACACTTAATGAAAGACTAGAGAGAAAGGAATCAGAGCTAACAGAATGCAAGAGAAAATACGATCAGGATTATGAAATCTGGAGAAGTAAAGTACGTTTTGCTGCATGGTTACTGCTGTTAGAGAGAGCTTGTTTCGGTTACTCACAGTGTATAATTTTTGTGGATCTTTATGCAGACGTTGGGCTATAGTTATTTGGATTACGTCTTAAAATGGCAACTCTGCCGTCTATCTAACACTTCTGCCGTCACTCACGCCTGTAACAGAGCCTTGTAGGAACGAGTTTTAACCATACTATGTACATCCTGATGATTGAGCGACAGAATAATGAAAACAAGCACATGAAAATGTCATTATTCCCTCCCCAACTTCCAGAGCGAAAAAGCTTACTCGTAGTCAATATGATCCCTAAGCTACCTTGCATTTTCCTTCACTGTGTTTGGATGAAGGTTGTTTATTGATATTGTTATTGTTCCAGTGGCACCCTTCTCCTTTTTCTTACTCTCATTTACAATGGGGTAATAAATGAATCTTCTTTTGCTGTTCTATGTAGAATCTTCAGCTCGAGCAGCAATTGGAAAGAATACAACAAGATGCCAAGACTGGAAAACGTTCTTCCGCGGAGCAGACCGCGCACTTGGAAGACCAGGTAATCTGGGCGTTGCAGTTTGCGTCAAATACTTTACCATTCATTCTCGTCCCGAAAAAACTGGAGCTGTTTAGCTAAACAAGATTAATAACATTGGAAGCAAACATTTTAACTCAGCAAATTAAACATATCAGTATTTCCATATGATCCTTTGGTTGATCTTGTTTTTCTGACTTTCTTTCATTCAACCTCGATCACCAAAAGCTTGAGATGCATGTGACGATAGTAATCTTGTGCACCTTTATTTTATGGCTCTCTTTTAATAGGTGAGGCTCCTGGAAGCGGCCAGGGAAAGAGAAAAAATTGAAATGCAAACGAAATTGGTAAGAGTCGAAATAAAATTCCAGATATGGGATTTACTAAGCTGTTCTAACTTTACATCCTGTCAGATATTGATAACTTGTTGATTCAGCTAAACTAACTTTTTCGTTGTTGTTGTTGTTTTGTACGTTTGGAAGAAAACCAAACCGAATCTCTCCTTTTGTAACCAGTAAGGGCTGGTTTCCTCCGATATAGCTTACGAAAAACAGACATATTCACTTTTTAGCTTACCGATTCTAAATTTTGCTTTAAAGGATCAATTGAAAATGTTCGAGAACGAGTATTCGAGACAAGAAGACTCGTACAAACAACGAATAGCCGACCTCGAGGAAGAAAAAGAGCAACTGCAGGTCAGGATACGTAGCGCTTCTTTGCTATAGTGTATTACGGCTGTCTAGTTCGTTGTATTACTACTTTTAAGGCGTCCTTTTTGCCATTAAACTTAACGTTAGCTAAGAAATTACTTGCAAGCGACAAAATGGAAGCTTTAGGCTAAAACAATGCGTTCCTTAGCATAATATCAAGCGTTACAAATGACAACTCTGATGAACTTTAAAAAACGTTTAGGCTAAGAAGTTTTTCAAAAATCTCAATTGCCATCCGTTTTAATCGTCTTCATTTGGGCCGTCCGTACGATCTTTTGTATTTACGGTGTTACTCGTAACTTCTTTTATTGTCTTGAGGCGTTATTTTCGTTTGATTAAATATGGTGGCAGTCCCCATGCTTTTTGGTAATGTCGTGATTCGGCCTCTTCAAATGTTTAACATTGAATTTCGTTATAGTGCGTTCTTTCCATTGGTTTGTGTTGTATTTACGTAGGTTTGGTATAGTGTAGTACCTTAGAACTTATATGATAATCAAATTAATTCATGGCGTCTTTGCTTGTAAGAAAATCGTACTCGCTCACCACCCCTGATACAATCTTTATGTATCGTGTAATGTATTGCATCGTACCGTTATAATTATAATTCCTTGTCAGTATTGTGTTTTCGTTATTCGTGCTCAGGCATAAGATTTTTAAAAATGCTAAAAGTTGTATTTATTTGCAGAGCGAACTAATGTCAAAAGCGGAGGAGAACAGACATGTTTCTCTGTGTTTAGAGGACGCCATGAAAGAGACAAATGAGCTTAAAAGCCAAGTAAGTTGCAACAGGGACGGATGTCATTGATGATATATCCCTTTTTCATTTTCATACTTTGGTGTGGCTTTGCTGCGGCTTTTTATTGGTCATTAGATGTTGCACGAAAATTTGGTGAATGTGTATTTGTCTGTTATCTGTTTATGACTTATCGAATGAAAAGTGACGGATTATCCTAGTAACAAATATGAATAACTTGCAAAGTCGTATAAAGCTTCTTACATGTTTTAAAGAAATAGAAAATTTTGAACTCTATAAACACCAGTGGATGAAGTAAATCATTTTTTTTAACAGTGAATATAGCATAGTATTATTTAAATTAACAAAACTAATAAAATGAAGATAAAGTTAAACACTTCCATGAAACGTAACCTCGCTGATTGGTCTAAGCTAAAATATGTGGAATAAATGGCTCTAAACGTTCGTATCTAATTGGTTAATGTGTTGATCACGTTATAGCATTGTGTGCTCTTTTCACCACCATATTTTCAGATCGCAAAATTTGAGGAAAATCTAAAGGAGAAAAATGATCTTTTAACTTGCTTTAAAGAAAATAAGGTGAGAATAAATGTTGGAAAAAGCGTCATAGAAGTTAAATGTTCTAAATACAACAGAGCTTAACAGAAAACCCGTTAGGAATTAGAGCTTGTATTGACCAGAATCCCTTATGCGAAACATTGACACTTAAGTTATTACAACTCACGCTTTAAAGAAGATGTTCTTGTAGTTGGCTTTCGAGCAAGCTGTCGGCTTGGGGTGTGGAGAATAGTGGGAAAGAAAGCGAATCCCCACCCCCCCTCCCCATCACCACTTCCTCTCCCTACCCAATCCCTGAGTTGAGAAATTGCACGTACACCAGCTGAGGCTGACGTTGATTTTACATTCCTGACGTCACCTCCTCTGAAGTCACATTGATCGTTAAATCCCAGTCAATCGGAAACCAGTGCTTATCCGGACGAATACTGAATGGACAGAATTTGGCCTGGAAATACACTCTCTAGAAATGTAAAATTGTCGATATTTTAAAATTGATATTTGGTTTTAGAGGCGATGAATCAATTATTGTTTAAATAAGTCCAGCTAAATTACTTGTTTTACTCTATTAGCTGAATAGGTAATTCATATATCATTGCTAAACCTTAAACGTTAAATTTCTGCTTACCTCTAAAATTATGAATCACTGTGAACGTAAGGCTAGATCTTTTCCGTGCGCAAACTCATAAGACAACTTTTTTTTTCTCTCTAAATCACAGCTTGATTCGCCCTCTCATTTTACAAGTAATCTGAGCCCTGAAGCTGTGGAAAACCTCAAACAAGAACTAAGTAGCACTAAGGTAACGCTTCACTTAGACTACCAGCAGTCTTTCTTTTTTCTTGGTCCGTCGAGCAAAACGCGCGAGACACGCAAATGACCACGCGCGTGACTGGGCGCGAGACGCTTTTTTTATCTTCTCGGGCTGCCTCGCTCGTCGACGCTCCCGCGAGCGTGCACTCCTCTCACTAAATCTGAACAAAAAAGAGAGACTGCTCGCAGACTACTCTTCACTTATTTTGATGTTTTGTGGAAATGCTTTTCATTGCAACTGCAGAAAGAGAAAAGTTGCTTTTTTTTGTCAGTTATCAGTGTCTGTAGAAGTAAGTTTTTGTTACTAAATATTCTAATCTTATATGCCTCCATAATTTGTCTTTAACAGGCCCGTTACCAGTACGCAGAAGATGTTCTCAAACAAAGGTAAAATTGTCGATAAGTTCATGGGGTATTCATCATTCCTTGTTTCTTTCTGCTCTCGCGGCATGATTCGTCCTTCAAGACAAATAGACTTGTTATAAACTAGGGGCTTTAGAATGAAACAAAATTATCGCTTCCAAGCTACATCAGTTCGCGAAGAAATGGCCTGTCACTAAAAAGTGCATATCATCGTTGGTAGATTTTAAAGCCCCCTGCCCCGCGCCTTTTATTGGCCCATCTACCTGTAAACAAAAAAATACATCCTATTGAAAGCCCCCCTCTAGCTTGTATCAAAATGTTAACGTTTTGAGGTTTTTTAATTAAATACCAGTAAGTGCAAAACCTATTTTGATCAGCACTGCTAAAGCTTGTTTCAAAGCCCTTTTTCCATTTCGGTTATAAGCTCCCCTAGGATATAAGCCCCTCCGTTTATAAGGCCCCCTCGGATGTAAGCCCCTCCGGTTATAAGCCCCCCCGTTTATAAGCCGTCCTAAAACCCCTTAGTTACGAAAATGATTAAGCCCAGGGCTTATAAGCGGTAGTTTACGGTGTCGATTGAAGCATCGTTGTATTGACGCAGGCACTCAACTAAAATACAGAGCTTAAATACAGAGGCGAGGCAAATTAAAAATCAGGCAGGATGGGAAAACGGTAGTTTACAAGATGGCTTTCTCTAGCACTGAGTTTGGTCTCTCATAGACTTTTACTGGTTCAAGCATTCCGCGTGGGAAGTTGCTATGGTTGCTTAAGTTTCATAATTGAGGTATTATTGTTAAGGCGGGCTCCTTCTTTGTTCTCGCAGGGAAAAGACGATTGCCGACCTCAGACAAACAGTTGCAGAGAAGGAGGAATTACTAAATCGTTCAACAACTAAAGTTGGTTGACTCACTGACCGCCGAACTTCCTATAAATATCATCATAGCCTGAATATTTGTATAAATATAATACCATCATCAGAGGCTGGAAAATTGGCGATAAAGTGTTGGAAACATAGTCTCAAATGCATTTCATTTTTCACATTATTAAAAGAGCGATAGATATGCCCAATTTATTTTCCCTTTAGAGAGTTCCTTGTAATTCTGTTTTGAATTTTTATGAGTTAAGTGGATGCCGCTTTTTCGTTTCGCTTTTCCATTTCCGTGCGTCCAATTTATATCGTAGGAAAAGATTATTACCATAAAACCCCGCAACTAAGAACCTGGCTTTTAAGAACCTGTTAGGCTGCCATTTAGGCCCCCTCTTTACAAGAACCTGTTTAGCCCAAATTTTTCTTATTTTCTAAAATTTATAAAAACAATTCTATACACTTGTGCAAATACAATAAGTCAACATTGAGGATCCTCTTTGGAGATGTGTGTCTTATCCCTCCAACTGCAATACAGTGGTGTTCAGATAAAATGTAAGGAATAAGCTAAATAGACTAAATAAACTGTTTAGGCTAACTTAGGAAAATGTAGGTTCTTAGTCGCGGGTTTGTACTGTATGCCATTATGACTTACAGGCCATTTTTCTTGTCTTGTGCTTAGGTACAATCGAATATACGTGGGAAAACAAGGTTGGAAATTGAATTCAAAAATGCACTTTTGTTTTCTTCCTAGATTAGACAGTATGAAGAAAATAACAGATTTATAGCAAATGATAGGATATATTTTTCAGAGAACAGAGGTAAGAAGGCGTTATTTATGACACAGTTTTCGTTTTATCGCAAAACATTTACCTTATGATAATGTTATTGTTGGTATTTGCCTTATCTGATTTCTATATATTTCTCTTTATAAGACTCCCAAAAGGTGATTTCAAATTTAAAGATAAGAATAAAAGAACTGGAAGAGCAACTCCAAGAAAGAGAGGTAACGTATCAGTTGACTCATCTAGGTTTTTGCACAATGGTTCTAGATTTGTTCGTTTTCTCTCCCTTCTCTCTTCTGCAGTGCGGATGGAACTTTTTTAAACTTTGCAAGGAATTGACCCTTCCGCGGTTTTTTCCAACTTTTGACATGGACCAGTTAGGGAAAATCCTTCGGCCCGAAGGATTTTCCCTATGGAAAAGGCGTCTTAATATTAGTAAACTTGCGGCAAGTTTGAAATTGATAGGTCTAAAGCGAGCGACGACATAGCTCCGCAAAGCTGCAAAAATTTACAGACGATTGTACCGGGTGGGGAGCAAGTTTGTAACCTCCGACCGTACAAATTTTTGTAAAATTTCGCGACTCTGAGGAGCTATATCTTATGTTACTTTTCAACAAATCACTTTCAAAATTGGCAATTTCACTAATCTTAAGACGCTTTTTCCAGCAGAGTCGACGGATTTTCCCTGACCTGCCCATGAAAAAAGTTGAAAAAAAAAACCGTGGAAAGGTCGATTCATCTGTTCAACTTGGCTGTCCTTGGCTATTTGAGTATAAGAGTTTGTCACGTACATCTTTACAGATAGCTAAATGCTCAGTAATTATCGTAAACTTTATTAATTCCCTAACGCGGCACTGGTTTTTTTCTCTTGCTATTAGATGCTTCAACTGGATGAGAATGAGGTTAGTCTCTTTAATCTTCCATAATCCTCTCTATGATAATTATCCAGCAATTTACTCAGTAAGGTCATCGAATTGAGGTCAGTCTCCTGTTAAAAGTAGTTTGATTAATAGACCTTTCCACGTTTTTTTTTAACTTTTGACATGGACAAGTTAGGGAAATACTATCTACACTGGAAAAAGCACCTGTAAGTAGCTGCAAGAAAGGTTGCGAAGTTTGAAAGTGATTTGTTGAAAACTAACGAAGATATCTCTCCTCAAAGTCGCGAAATTTTACAGACGTTTGTATAGTGGCGGGTGAGGGCGGGGGGGGGCATAAATATGCAAACGTCTTGCAAACGTCTGTAAATTTTCGCAACTTTGCGGACCTATATCTTCGCTCATTTAAGACGTATCACTTTCAAACTTGGTAAGTTTCGTAATTTTAAGGCGCTCTTTGTAGTGGTGTCGACGGATTCACACTAACTGGTCCTTGTTAGAAGTTGCCGAAAAAAATCTATCGTGGAAGGGTCTGTTTTTTACCCCTTTAAGCGTGGGTCATTATCACGATGACACAGTTAAAGTGATTTGACATACATGCTGTGGTTTGTGTAATTTTATCCGTGGTTAAAAAATTATTTTCCTCTGTGTTTGGGTATATATATATGATGATGAGTTTGAAACAAAGGGAAAGTAAATTTAGGCTAAGAATTTAGAGTGAGTGTGTCACAAGACCAATCAATTAGTCTGTCAATCAGTCTAACAATCATTCAATCAACCAATCGCCCGGTTATTTCTTAACTACAGGTTTCTCTTTTTAAGGCGGCTGAGGACGAATTCGGTTTTATTAAAAAAATATTCGATAGAGTAAATTAGTTACCATATTTCGTTTCTCAACAGCTGCGTGACCTTAGAAAAGATAACAGTAGACTTGAAACAGATCTTGAAGACAAGGATAAGGTAACATGATGGCTCCAAGGGCCGGTTAGATATCACAATGTAATCTTTGAATTTCATTTCAGTCTCTTTTTCAGCTTTTCAACTCTTCTCTATCATTTTTTCTGTTGTTGCTAATGTGCATCCTGGGTGGAGACTGTGTCGTCTTAAAGGGAACCTCCACTTCAACAAAAAGATAATTTTAAATCACAGGAAATAACTGTTACAGTCAAGTCAATCTAAAATATTTTTAAAGAAAGCGTTTGTATCCGAAAGAAATAACTTTTAGATTCGCCTATTTTTGTTTTCAAATTTTGCGGGCGTCGCCATCTTGAATAATTGTGACGTGTAATGGTTGCCCTATTGTTATTAAACAAAAGCTCTTTGTGTCAGAACAATAGAGCAACCGTAACACGTCACAATTATTCAAGATGGCGGCGCCCGCGAAATTTGAAAGTGAAAATAAGCGATTTTAAAATTCACTTTTCCTGATATAAACACTTTTTTAAGACAAATTTCGAACAAATTTGTTTATCAACATAATTTTATTCGATTTAAACTTATTCTGTAGTAAGAGTGGAGGTTCCCTTTAATAGGCCCTTTGCAGCTTTCCATTCACGTGGTGCAAAACCGCCATGTTGGGACGCAAAAGTCGCACTGGGGCAAGACCAACAAAAGGCAACATAATTTTAAATGGTAATTTCCTTTGTTGGTCTTGCCCCAGTGCGACTTTTGCGTCCCAACATGGCGGTTTTGCACCACGTGAAGGGAAAGCTGCAAAGGGCCTATCCATGTTGAATTCGCGGTACGTTATGATATCTAGAGTCATGTTTCGTATATTTCTCTGCAGAAAATAAAACTTCTTCAGGCTAAAATAATCGAGTTGAAGAAGGCTTTTCAGCGGGAACTGGTAAGGGTTGGTTTGTTGTTATTAACATATTATGGTTGTTTCTTGGCGTGTTTGCTGGCTTTTCACGTTTTGTCAAACCTGTGCCATGATAGAGATGTGAAGGTGAATTTTGAGCCTGGTGAATACATGAGAAAGACGATGTTTCAGTCAGTGACACAGGCGGCTCAGAGGAAAAAAATCGAGTTCTCGTAATAGGAGTCGAACGTATGACCTTCTGGTTACCAGTCTCTGTAGCTAGTCTAGTCTTCTGTAGCTCAGTGGTAGAGCGGAATGATGCCGCCCTACCAATGAGCTACAGAAGACTAGGACTGGTTTGATTCGTGGGTGATAAAACGCGCGATATCGCTTTGCAACTAGTTTGGCAGCAATGTTACAAAACAAGCTGCACTTTTTCTTGCCCTTTTTACTTTAGCTTTCGACATCATGTATTCATTCAAATACCAGCATTTCCAAGTTCCTGTTTGATCGAGAATGGTAGACGAGGATTGATGTAGTGGATACAGTTCTACTGATTCGTTGTTTATTTTATTTTTTTATTTGAAATCTGTCAATCCAAAACTAGTATTTCCAGATTCCAACTCCAGGGCTCGAAGTTAACTTTTTAGTGCACTTGCAAAGTTTCACTGTTAAGATCGATTTTTTTGCACTAGCAAATTGGTGAGACCACAAGCGAATTCTTTTCCTTTGAATTCAAAACGAATTATCAGTAAAATCGTTATCTCAAGACCACCGGGAACTCATTTCGGTGAACGGACGAGGAAATAACTTACTGTTTACTTTTTGCTTTCGAACAGCTTTCTCCAAATGTTTGGGAGACATGGATGATTCTAACTCGCAAACGTTTACAAGTGGATATTTTTCTCACTCGCAGATTATCAAAATCACTCGCATTTTGCAAGTTTGCGAGCGTTAATTTCGAGCCCTGATTACTCGATCGGGAATGGTAGACGGGGATTCACGTAGTGGATGCGGTACTATTGAATAGTTAGTTATTTCATTTATTTATTTAAAACCTGTCAATCTTTTCCAGAAAATGACAGCCCCTGAGGGTGAGGGTACAGAGAGAAGAAGTCCTGGCACACCTAACGGTGACGTCATGGTCCATAGCGATGAAGAAAGAGAAAGATATGATTATCTCGAAACTAATTTTAAGTATCCTTTGATGTTTATTGTTATTTCAAGCATGTGGGTCACTTAAGTGTTACCTTGGTACATTGTACTGTTATAGCATAACATAGGGGTCTAGGCATCATTGCCGGTGGGTGCTGTTTATTGGCGACATAATTAGTGCGCCAGACGGGCTTCTTTAAATGTCCCGTAAACCATACAGACAGTTCGGGTTTGTTTGTCTTTTTGTTGGGTGATCCATTAGTTAAAAAGACTTTTTCGTCAGGTAGTTAAGTATTCGATCAAGCTTTCAATTTTTTATCAATGAATGAACGAAAGAATCAGTCAATCAGTCAATCAAATAAAACCGTTGGTAGACTTTTGTTAATGAATTACGCAATTGATAATATTATGGATAGGACAGTGACTAAACCAGTACATTGTGCTCACCTTAATTCACATGAAGATACTTAAAACATGTCGTTTTGAAGTATATGTGCAGCTCAAACAAGCAGGTAATCTTGGTTTTCTTCTGTCGAATTTTTAAGAAGTCCTGAATCTTGGTGCCGCTCTGTTCTGTTAATCGCAAATTGTAAATATCTTACTATCCACTCCCTTCAACGCTTTTCAGAGATAAAATTTACAGCACTGGCTGAGGGATTTTTGCCGACTGCTTGTGATACAGTTTACAAGTAATGACCAGAAATAATGAGGATAATGTGATTTTGAATTTGAGATAGACTACCACACTGTGCGAACAGTGTGTGCGTTTTTTAACGTCCCACAGAATTTACTTATACTGTGTAAGGGTTGTGAGACGGAATCAAAGGTTTATCGTCATATGCTGAAAGCCTAGAACGTTCCGTCTGATCGTTTGCAGATGTCATTACAAAGGCAGAACTTCTCCTCATTTATCAAAAGACCCCGAGTGTTGGTTCCGGCCGGGGTTTGATCCAGCGGCCCTTTCCCGCTCCGCAGACCGGCGCTCATACAATTGAAGTTCATTAGGCCGCCGCAGTCCATAGGACAGCACTTTGTGGCGCCCTTAATTGGTGTTATACTACTCTACTTTTGTTCTCTCATTTCCAGTCTCGCCAGTTGATTAATGTGATTGGTCATTTACTGAGATTCACGCCCAGAGAGCTAACATGCGTCAATGAGGCAGTGGAGTGGAAGGTTTGTGTCGAAAGCGAGTTGTTTGGTCAGCTCAAAAGTACGCCTTGTTTTAGTTACTTTAGTTGTTCATGATCGCATCTCAAAGCAGAAAGCAGGTTAGATTGACTAACAAACTAAATCTGCAAGTAATTCGCAGTTTTCTCCTCCATTTTTTTCACTTAAAGTGGGTGGATGTTATTCGTGTGAGTGCTGCTTTCCTCCTTGCACACTGTTTGAGTTTGTTTAGGATGACGGTGTATTGTTAAATGCTATTGAAGCTCAGATGTGATCGGTGTTTTTTAGAGAAGATAAAGAAATCGCTCTAGTTTCTTTTGTTGGTTTGTTTACTTCTTAAACAAAAGATAAAGGTGTAAAATTTCGTCTTCACCGCGCTGCATTAGTTTTTAAGTTATTTTGGCTTATTAAAGGTACCGTAATCGGTCTTGAAGGTGTATGTGTTTCGACGTGTTCCCCGCTTTAGTCAAAGTTAGATGTAATCTATTACTTTATGTTCTGATTGGTCAATTGAATTACGTACTCCTTACGTTTAGCCAGTTGAATGACAGTGTGATGGATCAATTTAAATTGCTTTTGCTTTTAGAATAAAACTGCTCAACAAAATATTCGGCTTTTTGCACCAATACTTGCTACCTGTCGACCTCACGAGTTCCTAAGCGAGTGAGCGAGCGCGAAGTCGCGAGAGGTGGCGCCGGACGAAGGGACATCCACAGGAATCCCAATGTTTTTTAAACCGCACATTTTGTTTTTATTATATACACGATTCCGCCTTCTGTCCACACGAAACCAGTGACTCCAATCGTTCATCCAAGGCCCATTCGTTTCTTTTAATATGTGGTTTTAAAAAAACCGGATTTGTGTAAACGGGGCTTTAACCAGCCCATTTCTGTTGTCTTTTTAGCTGCCACTTGATTAGATGTAGGAAAATAGCATTCTTCTCAGTGGTGAGTACAGGAAGAGTAGATCTCGAGTACTGAAATAACAGTGTTTTTTTGTTCCACAACATTTATTTACTTAATGCGATGGATGGTGATGGTTTATGGTGTCTGGTTTAAATCCTTTTAAGCTCCAAAAGTGATACTGAGCATTTTAGTAATATTGGTTATTCAGAAGGTAGGTCTCAAGAGTTAAAGCCGATTTTATTTTAACACAATAAATCATTTCTAAGTTATGCTTAAGTCCAGGCGTGGTGCGTAATGGAGAGATTTAGACTCACGTTTACGGCAAACGGCAAACGCGAGATTCAAGTGTGCAATTTCTCCAATTAGGAGAGGAGCATGTAAAAGCTGAAAAAAAAACAATCCTCATGGATGAGACTGACATGAAAATACTTATTTTTTTTGTAGATAAAGTAAACAGTAAATGGCTAGTAAACGGTAAATAAGTCACGTGGTACAATTAGGCGTTTACGTGATTCTAAATCTCACTAATAATAACTGACGAGTTACTGAGGGACTGGTCATACAATGGAGAGTTGCTGTCGCCGTTGTTTTCCAATGTTTTATGTTTTTCAAACTGCTTACCTGGAGTAGAGGAAAATGCATTGTTATAAGGCTCACTGCGAGTTCCTCCTTTTGCAGATCCAACAGCATCCTGTTTTCCTTCTGCCGACCTTAATACATGGCTTGACGATACTGACCTCAGACAAAGCCCTTTTTAATCGCATACAGTAAAAACCTGCATATAAGACCTACGTTTTCCCAACTTAGCCTAAAAGTTTCTTTTATATTGGGCATCTTCTGAGAAAGTAGGCTATTTAAGTTCCTAAATCTGTTCTTACGACAGTAAGAGCCGAATGGCCTGTCATCTAAATTAATATGGGTGCGGTTTCTTTTTTGATGATAATAAACTTGTTACACACACTCCAAGCAAACAAACTCCCTTAAGGTCCGCTGGATTTTTGTGTCTTACTTTCTTTGTTCTTTTCGTCGTCGTTGTTTTTCACTGACCTTCGTAAATTTTTGTTTTTTCCTGTTATCCCAAATAAGAACCGGTGGTAGATTTTGGTCTCAACAGGTGAAATGCCTAAATCTTAGCCCAACACGTTCTTAATCGTGAGGTTCTTATATGCGGGTTTTGCACTGTATTGTTAAACAATTTCTTACTACAAAGGCAGCACGTGGGCTCGATTACCAGCCGCTGTTCCGGAAAGGAACAATTTTGGAACCGAGAGAGCGGGAGAAATCCAGCATGGGTAGCATGCTGATGGTAGCACTCTATTTAATTCTAACGATTTAGAAAAAAAAAATACATCAAAACAACAACAACAAAAACAAACAAACAAAAAACAAACTAGTATTGTGTTCTTACATCTTTTAAAAGGGGTCGTGTTTCAGCTGATAACTTTGTTTTTGGCAACCCCAGCACACTCTCTTAATACGATGCAAAGAATCTCGGTCTGGTCATTCAAAACAAAGCACTTTGGCAGTGCTATTAAATTGGGCATACTTTTTAACGCAATACTTTAAAATGAAATTGGAATTTTTTTGGCTATTGGGAATGTTAAGGATGACAGATTGTACAATTCAAACAGTATTTTCATTAAGAGGTAAACAAATTTTCAATTGATAAGACAAGGTTAGGAGGTATTTTTAATATGGTGACGAGGAAGTCCTATCCTTGGAAACATCGAATTTATTCATAGGATTATTTAATATGACTGAATTTTCAAAGAAATATAATGCGGAGAGATGTAATATATCTTTTGTGACCAAGTAAATTAAAAAGCATTATATTGAAATCTGATATAGTTAGTTATATCACCGAGTGTTCATTATCGTCATGACCTAATTTTACATATCGCGTGCGGCACATTGTATATACCGTAAAATTCCTAAAATAAGCCCCGGGGCTTATATTTTCCAAAGGCCCTTTTTGAGTGGCTTATTTTTGGAGGGGCTTATCTACGAAGGGAAATTTGCGTGTCAAAATTGATTGGGCTAGCCTTATATTTGGGAGGAAATTTACCGTTTTTGCTTTGTTTTTCTTTGTATTTTAGGGCACTTTCCATGTACAAGCCCCCTGGGGGCTTATATTTGGAGGGGCGATTTAACGGAGGGTTTTTTGCGTTACGAGTTTGGGGGGCTTATATTTGGAGGGGCTTATACATGGAGGGGCTTATTTTCGGAATTTTACGGTATTGAACTATCGTATGACCTTCATTTTCTCTTTGCTTCGATTTACCCTGTGATTCACTCATGACTTGTTTCCGTTTGACCTTGGTATGCAGAGGTGAGTCATTATAAGGTTTTTTCGTTAATGAATATAAATTTGTCCCTAAGCTTGTACAATGGAACCTCGATTTAACGAAATGCCAAAGGACTGGGGAAAATTGTTCGTTATCGAGGGCTCGTTATATCGAACACCTCCATTTAACGAATTTTCGGGAAAACTACCAAAATGTTCGTTATATCGAGGTATAGTTAATAATTAATTTACAAAACCCAGCATTTCCGGATCTTGAAAAATTACTGTAATAACATTTTAGTACCAGCTATACATAGCTAGGGCACTAGAAAGTCAAGAACAGGCAAACAAAACTGCTTAAAACTACTGTATACATAAATTTTATCGAAGTTGGCCTGTCTGCCATTCATCTTTTATGACAGTCTGACATTTATCCGTTATGTGGAGGTTTATTTTACGTTTGCGCTTGTGGATTGTCTTTGTTATAACGAGGATTTCGTTAAATCGAGGTTCTGTTCCATACATTTTACTGTAATTTTGGCCGGGCTGAAGAAAATCGTTCGTTTGGCGTTATACCGAGGAGTTCGTTACATAGAGGTTCGTTAAATGGAGGCCAGTCCACTGGAACATAAACGTAGGCTTCATCTCTCCTATATCCAGAATCTCCCCTCCCCTTCCCCGAGAGTCTGTACTGATGTAGTACGATCAAGTCGCCTGACTAGCAAATGAAAATACCCGTCCATCCCCTATAAATGCAGCTCCGCTATAAGACTTTTTCTGAAATATTATTTGCCCGATAAGCAAGCATTAGGAAATGGTAGCCACAATGGTAAGAGACTTATGAGCATACTAACTGGACAAGTGCAATTCTCCGTTTTGGCAATAATAGATTTATCACACGTCTAGGTATCACAATGGCGATGATATAAGGAGCAAATTGTACACTAATGAGTGCCAATTTTTAGATCTGGAAAAGCCCCCAGGGCCAATAAGACAATAACTACAGTCCAATTAGCTAGGGCTGATTTGGTTGCAAGGGCTGAAATGGGCCCTAGCGTGGGCTGGAATAGCCTTTTGATTGAGCTTTTTTGGCCTAAATTGTGCTCCAATGGCTCCAGGAAGGGCCGAATCAGACTTTGGCCTGCAGGGCTAAATTGACACTTTGGGGCTGAAACATCTTTTTAATTTTCAGTGTGAGCTTAGCACAATTTCAGTTTCACTGACAATCAGTTTGACCTCATCGCCTGATGAAGACTCAACATTAAACTGTTCAAACTTTGTAACCAATAACATCGAGTTGCTATTTTGGGAGAGAAACGATAAACGAACTTACCATCAGCAGTTGTTGATTTAGAATTCATGGCTTGGTAAATTTACAAACAAGGGGCTGAGAGACGCGCCAATATTTCGGAAAATTATTTTGTTCTGCAATTACTGAACTTGAGGGGAAACCTAATCCTGAAATTAAAATCCATAGTTACAAAATTGCAGTTTACAGTTTTTTGTTAATGATATCAAACAACTGGCAAACAACAGCAAAATTACGGCATCCAAAACAGGTTGGGTTGCATTTACAACAGCTGATCCCCGTGGAAAAGCCTCCGCAGTCGATTATTCAATCAAGCAAATACAATAAATGCCCAGTTGGCTTGGACAGCATGCTGGCTTTTCCTGATCATTTAAATGAAAAAAGCAATTAAGCGATTTAGGTCTGTCAATTTTCAAAAACTAATTTGTTTTGCAGCCAGATGAATAGACTGAATTCGCAACGCTTAATTTTAAAGTTGAACAAACTAAAACTGATAAGAAATGGCCAAGTTTTCAACAAACAGTAAAATATATCGCCTATCAAAGGGGTCGATTTGTTCAGCTAGTGTCGATTTAATCCAAAACACAGAACACGTAATCACCTCATACATCGCGCTATCTCCAAATATTATTTTGTCTATAACAGCAGTCGCTGGAAATGTTTTAATTTTACTTGCACTTTGGCGGACATCTTCTCTTCACTCGCCGTCAAAACTCTTGCTTCGCTGTCTTGCCACAACCGATATTTCTGTTGGCCTAATTTCGCAGCCACTTTTCGTTATCCATGTTGTATCAGTCATCAACAAGCGTTGGAAAATTTGTTTTATCAGCGAGCGTTCTGCCTATATAACTAGTGCAGCATTATGTGGCGTATCCGTGTTAACCCTGACTGCGATCAGCGTCGACAGACTTCTGGCATTACAGTTGAAGATTCGTTACAGAGAACTTGTAACAGTTCAACGGATGTGGATTGTCATAATCATAATATGGATTGTAAGCTTTGCGAATGCCTTCTTGTACCTATGGAACCCGTTTGTTTACTTAATTGGTTGTTGTATTGTTATAGTAGTGGCAGTCTCCGTTACTACCCTCAGTTACTCAAAAATATACTTTAAGCTCCGTTATCAAATGTTGCAAGTTCACGATCGTTTTGACACATGTAACCAAGTGAGTTCCGGGATGTTCAACATTGAAAAGTACAAGAAGACCGTGTATAGTGCTCTTTGGGTTCACTTGGCTTTAGTGGTATGCAATGGGCCGTTTGTTATTGTGACAGTTGTAAAAACTATTCGTGGGATAAGTGCTACACTTTTTGTAGCAGAAGCTTTCACAGCTACATTGGTTTATCTTAATTCATCTCTGAATCCTGTCCTTTACTGTTGGAAGATCAAAGAAGTAAGAATGGCAGTCAAAGATACTCTAATAACCCTTTGTCGTCGTTTGGCTCCTGCAGATAAGAATTAACTTAGTTTTGCCACGTACAAGGCCGACTATGTCTAATTCACCGATTAATTTAATAATTTTCTGTCTATAGTTTTCTCATCACTCTTCCTGCCGTAAGGATCAGTTTACTGTTTTAAGTTTAAAATTTGGTACTCAAGATTTTACTGATCCAGGTCTACTAAAGATCCAGATGACCGTCACTAGTTTGTCGCTGTGGTTCTGCCTTCACAAGTATGTCTAAGAAGGACAGGAAATAGCGTTTGGTGTCCATCAAACATCAATAAATGAGTAGTCCCCTTATGGGAACCAATCAAAAACAAACTGAAGGAAGGTAGGCGCAGACTCCAGATGGGGATCCATTTTAGGGAGGTTTCCGTAAAAAGAAAGCTTAGCCGTATATCCAACCAAAAATTTCTTTACTTAATTGTCTATGTATTTAGCCGCCACAAGAACTAAACTAGCCGAAACTGTTTAACGTTTCCTACAGAAGACTAGACTGCGAATGCAGGCCCCCTCTCGTCGCTCCTCACCGCTGAGGACGTTTCTCTCGCGAACTACCGGCTAGTACTAGCTCGACGAGGAGCGATGGGAGGCTTCTGCCGTCGCAGGTTAAGAGAAAAAGGGGACTGTCATTTCTACGGGGGTAATTATTGCCACGCAAAGGTCTGACAAATTTCAGTGCAAAGGAAGTACCTTCTTTTTATTCTAAGACCCTGAGTATGGGTCCAGCCCTTGGAAGTGAACCCGCGAATCTGAGCTCCCATTCAAGTGCCCTACCAACTGACTTAATCTTGCAGCATAAAATATTAAGGATACTTTTTGAAATCACATCCAGCCTTTGATTTTAAAGTCTGCAGTTTTTTTAAATCTGCTAATCGAACAAGCAGTTCATAAAAGTTTCTTCTTTGGATTTGTTCATTTAACTTGTACTTTTTATTATAGTTTTAAACGGTTTTTTTAAAACTTAGTACATGTTTTCGTTTTATTTGTTTATCCTTTAGTACTTCTTATTACTTGTACTTTTTATTGTAGTTTTAAACGGCTTTTAACCAATTGCATGTTTTCTTTTTTTGTATTTTTGTTTATTCTTATTTATCGGATTTTAAATTTTTTAGCCAGCAAGACCCCTTTGATAACAGTACTTGGTACTGAAGTTATCCTGGATAAATATTCGATGATGTTGACAACAACAACAACAACAACAACAACAACATCTTTATTTCTTACATTAAATATACAAATATCACACCACCTGCAAATAGCAAGGCTAATCGAGGCAGGTGGTGTGTAGACGGCTTAAGATTTATTACGAATAGTTGAAGTGAAAAAGTACCATATTTATAATAAAAAAGGTCAGTCACGAGAGAAATTGAGATAAAATCGAGGCATGCAGCTATTTAGATAAGCGGGGGCTAATATTTTTTAAAATCGGAGATTATCGTGTTTAGGTCAGCATATCTATCCTGAACTTCAAATATTTTCAACAGAATTGTATTGTATTGTATTGTATTGCATTGCATTGCATTGCATTGTATTGTATTGCATTGCATTGCATTGCATTGCATTGTATTGTATTGCATTGCATTGTATTGTATTGTATTGTATTGTATTGTATTGTATTGTATTGTATTGTATTGTATTGTATTGTATTGTTGATGACCATGATTATTGTTATTACGTCTTAACATAGACAGTGGTGTGGCGGAATTCATCTTTGGATTCAAGCTATGTTCACTGACTATACTGGATAGTTTTTTGTACCGACACGATCAAAAGCTATCCGGTATCTATCAAATACGTGACTCTCCACTTTAGAGATCAGCGCGGCGCATCTTTGCTCCGTTTCAGAAATCGCGCCAAAATCACCGTCCTACGTGAACAGAAGCCTTATTCGGTAGGGTTTTCGCGCCGGCGCAAAAGCTATCCGGCGTTATCGGTGTTAACATAGCCTCAGATTTTAATTGGAATTCCGTAATAGCATGATTTCGCGTTTCTCAATCAAATACCCATGCCGGTAGAAATGATATTTAAGTTCAGTTTAATTAAATTTTTTTAAGTTATCTTTTCTCATTGAAGTAATAAGAAGTTCATGATAAAATTTATAACAGGTTCAGTAGCATACGCCACGGCATGCTTTCGTAGAAAAGTATCAATATAAAACCCATGGGATCGAAAGTTTCCCAAATCACCGAATGGAACTAAATATGCGGTATACGATGGTAGCAATGCCCCTTAAATAGTTTCGCAGGTATCCCGCTGAAAACTCCAGCTTACAAATCTGATTGCTCGCTTTTCACCATCAACCTCGCCATCGATGGCATTGTTCCTGCTGCCGCAAATTTTATTATGATTTGCTTACCCAAACTGTTTACTTACCCCCTAGGTGGCAGCCACGTTTTAATATCACGTTGCTTTACAAATCGTATAGGCTCTAGATTCGTCTTTACTCTACTGATACCAGCGACCTACCAAAGGCTCAACGAAATTCATTAAACAAAGCCTCAGGCGATGACAACTGATTAGTACTTAAATAGAATCCTTTAAGTTTCGAACCTTTCCACTGAGAGCAAATTTATATCGATGAATAAACTTTCGAAAGCAGTTTATAATAAGCCCTTAGCGGAAAGGCAAACTCACAAACTAAAGTAAGAGAGTTCGGTTGAAACGCACGTTTGGACGTCCTTGTGATCTAATGAACAAATTGTCAGTTCAGAAAACCGCAGAACTCGTTGACAGGTAAGCTGGACATCATAAGGGCCAAGTTAATTAAAATCAGTTAGCTATAGTATATAAAATGTGGTTTCAGTCTTAGACTAACAGTTTGAACATGACTCGGATTAGACGATTACTCATGTCACGAGTAAGAGCTGCTGCAACTAAGTATTCCGAGATATAATTATTTTGCCTTGTTTGGCTCTCCCATATGAATCTCGGAAACTGAATTGATAAACGTGGCCAAATATCAGACGACAACACAAAAAGTAGACAACTCAGAGAATCAATGGGCCTTGACAGTACGTACAATTAAGACACAGAGGTTTATAGCGTTTCCCTCAGTTTCTGAGTGAATCAGACTTCGTATGCCGTCAGTAACCAACTAAAACCTTAAACGTGTCCGTAAGGTCTACAATTTTACGCCTCAAGTTTGTTTTCTAAGAAATCCAACGGTTTTAAGAAAGCTAAAATGTGTTTTTGAATCAATTGAATTCGGAACGTAATGATCCATTTTTGTTATTCAAGACTATATATCAGAGGCATTGAAACTGTTTCCTGCCGTCTGTTAGGATAGTACAGACGGAGATGGATGAAAATTGAAAAACTTGAACCAAATTTTTCAAGTTTTACTGCTATGCTTGCAAAAAATAAGAAAAAAAAATGCATTATGGTCAGTAATCCCTGATGAAATTTGTTGATAGCGTCCACATATGCCCTTACACCCGTGCGTACAGTTCCATTTCCTGGTGCAAAAAAATTCTTCTATCTAGGAACAAAGGAAACCCATTTCTTTGCATTGTCTTGTTTTTATGAAAAACCATCGCTGGGGGAGCAGGGATGGCGCAGTGGTGAGAGCACTCGCCTTCCACCAATGTGGCCCCGGTTCGATTCCCGGACTCGACGTCATATGTGGGTTGAGTTTGTTGTTGGTTCTCTTCTCTGCTCCGAGAGGTTTTTCTCCGGGTCCTCCGGTTTTCCCCTCTCCGCAAAAACCAACATTTCTAAATACCAATTCGATCCGGAATGCTCGAGCGTTTAATACGTGAGCCCCGGGCTCGGGAGATTGGGCAACCACTCCTCACGCTATCGAGCTTAAATAAAATTAATTTAATTTAATTTAATCGCTATGATCAGGTTAAAGGCCTTAAGCAACAACTTTAGCACAGAACTGACCTGAAACAACTCCTTTAAGAAGATAAGGGCAGAATAAGGAATTCTGAGATTACTACTTCTTCTCACTAGCATTTTCTTTTCTTTTTCCTTTCTTTCTTTCTTTCTGTCTTTTTTTTTTTGCAGCCGAAATATGTAATTTTCTCACGTAGTAGATATCGAAAGAAGGCGGGACACCTGATTGGTTGGCTGTATTCTGGAGATAAACCTTGAAAATAGCTTGTGCAGAGGCTGTATCGTGGGTTTTTTATGGTCTCGAAATCCTGACAGGCATATGAAAAATGATTTGTAAGATATTCCATGCATTTTTGCTCGAGAATATTATCAAGCCTGTATACCTTTATTAAGCGGTCACTGCGTTCACTTGCCAAAGTCTTGGAATCATGGCGCTCATTTTTTACTGCAAAACTGACCAGTCTCGATCACTTTTACTAGGAGCCTATATCTAGAGAATTTAGGTAAGGAAGGCAAGGAATGTTACTCAGGCGATAATCATCTCATATCCAACAAGCGCGAGTGGAATAATTGTTTTATTAAAAACGCCCACAAAATCTCGTTGAATCTCCCCGACTAGAACAAACCGGAAAAGACAAGGGACTTTCGCTATTCACATGTCACACGTCTATCAAAACAGTCAACGCGCGAACGGACTCGCCTGGACTGCATGTATGAAAAATCAAAACACTGTAGCGATGAACATTAGTTTTTTAAAAACTCATCGGGATTCTAGAATTTTACACAGCAGAACAGCTAAAAAAACCTGGCAGATAATGTGAAGGAAAGGAATTTTTAAGTGACAGCCGTCGAAATTACTGTGAATTTGGAATTTCGGTGCAGTTAAAAAAGTAAGAACAACGGAGAAAAACTATTACCTCGGTCACTTGTTATGAAGTTGTTAGAAGCCACAAGCTGGTTTTGCTGAACGAGAAAACAAGCTATAGTATACTGCCGCCTCGATTGCTCTAGTGAATGGCTGCATAGCCTGTATTTGTGGCTGGTTACTTGTGATTTACATTCTTCATGTCGGATAAACAAGCCACAGTTATCTATCGGCGAGTGACTCGATCGGCGAATGGCTTCGCGATCATGAAGAAACAACACTTGTCTTCTTTGGTAGCTGGTCAAGGTACTTTACTTCCATGTGTTTTCAGGTGTTTTTCGACAAACTTTCAAACAAGCTCTTGTGGCTTTTTTGTTTGTTTTTGTCTTTTTTCTTTCGATGAAATTGCATTTCTAGTATTCTAAGAAATGAATTAAAACGATTTGCTTCGGGCGCCGTTCTACCCTTCGCGAAAAAAAATTTCAGCTTGCTTCCAATTTTAAACTGACGCGTACACCGACCATATATGGAGAGCATGGTATAATAGCTCATATACCATAACGGCTAAGCCAATCAAAATGCTAGAAATGCATTATCCAATGATTCAGTTTTTAATAATAATAGGTAGAGCCTTTCTGTTGTTCAATGTTTTAAAAGATGTTAACCTATTTTTGGCCTCGCCAGTAAAAGTTTAATCAGCTGGTTGTACTGAACTTAATAAAAACAGTTTAAATTATGTTTGCGTTGTTCATCCAATAAGTTAGAATACAATAAATTAATAAATTTTCGATTTTCTCTTTCTTTCCTCTTCTTGTCAAATACTGTGCAAAATTATGACCATAACCTCTCTTAGTAGTTTCATAGATGGAAGACAAATTGTGTCACGCTTTTTCTTCATAAATATATACATAAATATACCGTAAATATACGGTAAATATTTATCATAAAAATAATAACAGATAGAGCCCTTCTGCTGTCGTTCAATGTTTTGAAAGATGTAAACTTATTTTTGGCCTCGCCAGTGAAGGTTGAATCAGCTGGTTGTACTGAACTTAATAAAAACAGTTTAAGTTATGTTTGCATTGTTCATCCAATAAGTTAGAATACAATAAATTAATAAATTTTCGATTTTCTCTTTCTTTCCTTTTCTTGTCAAATACTGTGCAAAATTATGACCATAACCTCACGGAGATATCAGTAAAATTTTTTGCAACGGTTCTGGGTTTCCCTTATTTTCACTTGGCCGGGTAATACTTCATATATAGATTACAGTAGGCATAGGCCGAGGAAAAAAACTCATTAGCCCGGTCATGGACTTCATTCTCCGTGTCTCGTTTGTAAAATTTTTGATTTTTAAAAATTGAGGCCAGTAAACTAGCTCCAGGAGATCATGGGCAGCACCGTGCCTTATTTAAGCAGGCCCAAGGGAAAAGCATAAATTGACATAATTCAGGTTGTCGCTCTAATTCGAAATTGCCTTACCGATTGACCACAATCTATCATTGTTTATTTACTTTTGTTTTTAGTTAATGCACACAAATTTCCTATGGTCAGCTATGTCGAAAATATTAAGAAAAACTCTATGGCAGACGAACTGGCAATTTCTCGAAATTCATGGTGGTAGGACAGACTTGGATATCTTCTCTGGCGGGTTTTAGACGTTTAGGTGAAAAATTGGCCTGTCGGGGAGATCCTTTTTAAGGTATAAAGAAATTTAACTCTGGTGATGAGAAAAATGTATTTAAACAGACGGACACCAAAACAATGCTCAATTCCCGGCAAGAGGAAAATTAAAGTTATGAATGACAAACCCTCAGAATAGAATGTACAACAATAAGCCAAAACAGAGGAAAAGATATTTCTGTCCTTGCCTTGCACATTTTTAAAATAATACTGAAGTCTATATGAGTGTCATTTTTGTCCTAAAAAATTAAGAAGAGACATGCGAACAGCATCGTCACTCTGAGGTTAGTCATTCTCTTTATTATTTTGTGAAAAAATTAACTAAAGTTGCTTTATTGCAATTATCAGTAAATACACACGAGGACTCCTCGTTCAATAAATATTGACTTACACAGATGAAGGCGAATCGCAAAGACACCACTGTTCCAGCTCTTAGCCTAAGAAAGTACAACGGACTAAGCTAGACGAGTATCAGTTATTTGCAAACCGCTATATTGCCTTCTTTAGTCATATTCATACGACAGTAGACATTTCCTATATTGCAACACGTGTGCGTAGGTTATATTTAGATAAAAAGTTTGAATGAGTCGAACATTTGCGTATTACAAGTAAGAACATAGTGGAATATTGTTGAATGCTGTTGTTCCAAGAAGATCGACTAAGGTAAGAGAAATCCCCGGAGAAATCTCGATACTTTATTGTTTTTTCCCTGCATGCCTGAAATTCTGTTGTTCTGTTTAAACCGTGCTTATAAACGTGTGGAACCTTTCTACTTCTTCTGTCTCCCAAGATTGCTTCCAATTCACCTACTTTATCCTTGCTTCAAGTTATCGGCCACCTTCACAATCACAAAGTTGGTCAATTCTCGCATCAAAGTGATCAAAACCGATAGGCTGATTGCAAGAAGCTCGCTTTCGCTTGAGTCTTTTATTATCATCACGAATTATGAATGCGTGCAATTAAATGACTCTTACGATTGCATTAAACAGAGATGTTGAATATGCGCCTTATATACGAGGCAAATAAAATGTGCTTTGTCAAATGAAAACATTTTGTGTACCGTCTCCTAGGAATTCTCCGGCCTATGTTAGTGTGCTACCCCCTTTTATAAAAACAGGTCGATAATCTGTTATACGTATTGCTGAAAAAAAAAGAGAGAAGAAAAAAAAGGGCCCTGCAATACCATTATTCTCCACTGAGCTTCCAATATAATTGATGGTTAAATACGAAATATGATGCTATGTAAATCGGACATTTATTTATGGCAATGTCGAGGCGCTCTGCAAGAGTCAGCGAAATGGGAAAAACTGGAGAGAAGAATAGCCTGCTTTATGGAGATAACTTGTCTAACAATCCATACTCTTCTCAGATCACGTCATGGATCTTGATATGTCTCGATTTTTTTCTTTTTCTCTCTTATAATCTAGAAACCTCAATGTCGATATGGAATTACTCTTGTTTTCGGTCAAAGACTGATGATGATGATGATGATGATACGATGATGACGTCATGATGACGACGACAATGTTGAATATGATTATGATGATGATTATCAAATCGCTTGCGGCAGCTAAGAAAAGAGAACGTGATTACATCATGAAATTTTCCTGCTAGCTTTTTGCACTTACGTAATTTTCAAGAGCTTCCGCCGAGCGTACTCCGCACGTACCCTTGGAAAGTCTACATTTGATTGCGTGATTTCAATTGGAAAACCTTTATATTGGTGTTTCAGCCATAATTATACAGCTGGACCAACTGACGCCGGTCGCTGTCTTGCAATACTTCAATTAGTTTAGATTGGTTCAAATTGCAAACAAATGAATGTTAAACAGTACCATCAATGAAATCGAAAATGCTCTATTTGCCCAGTTGAAGTACGGAAATATATAATACAATTTTCAGGTCGCCGGGAAAGAAGCGCCCAAGAGTTCTTATTAGAGGGGTGTATTCCGTTCATTGACAAATCAAATTCATGTCCCCTAGCTTAACTTAGCAATAAATTGATAATCAAATTAAATAGCCTGAATTTTAATCCTCCTAACCCAATAAGGACAATATTGTTTACTTTTGTTGAACATATAAATATTAACAGCATTAACGAGTGCTTCCATTAATGGTTCTCGGAAACGTAATCCATTTGAAACTTGACCCTGACTTCTCCAAGTACATTATTTGTGCTTTTAGTACGCTAAAAAGCAATCCTTTGTATGTATAATTTAGGTTATACTGCTATTATACTGCTAAACATTAACTACCATGTTCCATCTCAGTTAGTCCTGTTTTAAATGTTTAACATTTAATTTAAAGGGTATAAATTCAAAGCTGAATTTCATTTGCATCTGTTTGAAATTTTCCGAAAGTAAACTGAGAGAATAGAAAACTTCATCGATTAGATTGTTTTGTGAAGGGGTGATATTCAATACAGCTACGTGATGACAAAATCAGCTGATAAATAGGTGAAAACTAAGCTGCCATTTTTACAAGTTAAAAGGGAAATGTGCATATATCGTGCGACGTAAGGTTCCATCTCGCGTCATTGGCCGTCGAACAGTGCGGCACGCAGACATCTGAATCTTGTGAAAATTGTTTCTTAAGTGATTTTTATTCTAATGTCATCCTTATTATTATTTAAATTGAAATTTTAATTTGAAGGAAATGATTAGTGAGATGAAAGATCGAAATAGAATCAGTTTAAAACGTGTGTTTTGTATTGCACGGTCCGCCATTTAATTTTTACACACGTTCCACCAGGGCTCCAGACCTTCTTTCCGTTCCAAATCGTACCCGCGCAAAACATGAAGTAGCCAGACGAGGAGAAAAGGAAAAGGTAAAATTAATTAAAGTACGTTTGTAAATTATTTGTTTCGGATGTTTTGTCGATGCACCGTGTAAAAAAATGGTAAAATAGACGCTATCATGACACCTTATCGATGCTAAACTCGCTCTTTCAATGGAGACCCCCCCGCGCGTCTTTCCATCCAGACAAGCTTCTTTATATGGGAAACGTCCCGAACCGATGAAGCGGCTCAAAATGTGAGGACGAACT
Organism: Porites lobata; assembly: GCA_942486035.1. Taxonomy (NCBI): domain Eukaryota; kingdom Metazoa; phylum Cnidaria; class Anthozoa; order Scleractinia; family Poritidae; genus Porites; species Porites lobata. The sequence continues at coordinate 725,726 of CALNXK010000009.1, forward strand.
AGACTAAGAATGTAAATGGTCCGTTTTAAAATCATCAAGTCGGTTACCTTACATGGGCAAACCGGTCGGTTCACGGTTTGCGCCGGTAAACAAAATTCAGGACTCAGGTAGATTTCGTCCCGGAAACAAATCAGTTCCATGATTTTCCATTTATCAAGGATGGCTTTGAAGAAATGGAACACAAATTTCTATTTGGAACGTTCAGTCCGGAAAAACAGGACTACCTTTTCGGATGATCCGTTGCTCTCGGAAATGTTCCACTCGAACGACTCCAAAACGTCGTGTTCCATTGACTTTTCCAGCCGGATTTTCCGGACAATTTTTATGAATGGTAAACAATCATAATGATATCTCTTGTTCTGCAAATGAAGAAGGAACAGGAAAATACGTGACTCGGTAAGAGCTTAAGGGTGTTCAAGCGGGTCTCAATCTCATTATAAAGTTTAAACGAAAAGCGTTGTTATCTTTTAAACCTACGATCGGGAGGAGGCGTTTATCATCACATTGCGTTCAACAGCGTCATCAGCGGTCATCGTCCACTTTTTCCTCACGAACTTAATACAACAAAATCTTATTATTTTCTGTAGCTAATAGTTTTTCCGTTAATTTCAAATGACTTTGGTTGGAGACAGAAGACAAGATAGCAGCAAAATTTCTTCTAGCAACATCTTACGTAAGCGTCTTCAGTTATGTTTTAACAAAAACTTTTAATTTTTGCATACAGGATAGCCACGTATCCATCTAAAAGCGGATTTGTATAGATTTTTGTGTGTGTCCTTCAGTGCGGGAGACCCCTTGTTTGTTCCCAGCTGTAACCTCAGATCGTTGTTCCGACTTTTCTCCCTGTAGTTTTAACTAGCTTTAAGAAACACCCGTAAAACGAAGCACTGATGAACAAATGGCCTTGCGCACCGTTTGCCTAAAGTTTGTTAGTCGCATGATGGCGATTTCGAAACCACCGACCTAAAATAAGGAATCGTTGCCCTTAACTTTTTTCAACTGTACAGCAGAGATGCAATTGATAAAGAAAGAAACTGATGAAAAGTCGACAGTTTCAAACTACAGTCAACTCTCTTTAAGATTGAGACCTTTGAGACTGCCGGCAATAAGTGACGTCCGTCTTGGAGAGATGTCCGTCTTGTAGACAGTTAACAAATAAAGGGAGTAAAGAAAGGCAGGGACCAACTCCAGGTGTCTCGGCGTTAAGAGAGAGTTGACCGCAAACTTATCCAGCGTAACTATCAAAACAATAGAAAGGAGAGCATAGGTACTGATTCGCAGCGTTGCCTACTCTTTCTCTCTACTGTTTTCTATTGACTCTACTTATCTCTTCTCCTGGTTTCTATTTGTTTCATTATTGACTACTTAAGGTTATATTCCGGATCAAAGAAATCGTATAATAAAACCTCTCACTGAACTCCAAGTTTTTTCTTTTTTTTCCAAGGGTGACTGGTTATAATCGCCGCCGACGATGGAAAATGCGTCATTTTTTATTAACTCGACTTCAGTTAACCTTACTATGAAGCCTACTGCTCCGACAGAGAACCGAACACTTGACTATCCAGTTGTGATCGTTTTGTGCATCGTGCTGGGCCTTGGTAGTATTTTCGGAACAAGTGGAAACACTTTAGTTGTCTCCTCCATAATCAAGTTCGAGAACTTGAGAGCTATACCAGACTTGTTCATTTTCAGCCTATCAATATCAGACCTCCTCGTTTCGGCGTTGTATCAACCTTTAAAAGCTTACAGGATTGCACATTTGTCAGATGACTCCACGGTTATGAAGTTTGTGATATCTATAAGCGCCTTTCTTGGATATGTCGCGCTGATTGCTTCGATAACAAACATGCTAGGAGTAACCGTGGAACGCCTAATGTCCATTCGATTTCCTCTGAAATATGGACTTCTGGTGACAAAAACACGTGCTGTGGTAACATTGATTTGTATCTGGGTCTTTTCAATAGCCTATGGAGGAATATGGTCTGAAGACCTCGCTCCGGCAACTTACTTGTCAAGTTATTTTGTGGCGGTTCTTCTTGGAACAATTTTAATATATGTTTACATCTTTGTGGTTGCAAGTAGGCTGGAACAGTCGGTGATTCACGTACAAAATACCTCTACTAGGGAACAAAGAACTGGCTTTCGCAGGGAGCGAAAAGCAGCAAAAACCATCGCAGTCATCTTAGGAGTAGCGATTGTGTGTTGGGTTCCTCTCTTGGTGGTTCCTCGCGCCATTGCCAGTTATGTGCATAATACCACATACTTCACCATTTTTACTTTACTGCAAGTTTTGTCGGTTTGTAATTCTTCCATCAATCCATACATATACTGTGTAAGAAGCCGCAGGTATTATGAGGCATTTGTCAAACTGCTTGGGCTGCACAATCTTGTTAAGGTACAAGCCATTGTTGCTCCTACTTGCACACCACCTGATCAAGTGTCAAGAACACGTGATGTTACAGATATTGTCCAACTTGAAACACATGACATCGCTCTCTAATGAATCTCAAAACTGAAAAAAAACAAGTATTTATATAGTAGAGGATCAATTCGCCAACATCTTGGATTACCGGCCAAAGTGAAATCCGTCGCAGCCACCATTCATGAGAGGGAATTGTGACTGATTCATGTAATAACATGTTTGTTTGGATTAAAACCATCAGTCTTAGGTTGTCTACACGGCTATACCGGATACTAGCTTATCAAGTCGACATGGAAAGCTACTCCGGCCTGTTCACACTGACACAAAGAGTGGCACAAAAACCTATATCTGATATGTGATCGATCTAATTTCAAGATCGGAGTGGCACAAATGACCGTTGATAGGTGTGAGCGAAAGAGCTACCAGGTATAGTGTAGAATTACATCCGGGGAAATAAAGGCAGTGGTATAACTAACAATTAGACTAGCGTACCTTATCAGGACAACACACTATTCTGTACAGGCTTTGGGAGAAGGAAGGAAGGAATCTAAACGAGGAAGGAATTAAGGAAAGAATCTACTAGTAATCGTAGTAGGGAAGGAGAGGACGGAAGGAAGTTTAAAAAAAATTACAAATAAAATGTGTTGGGTTAAGTGTATAAAATAGCAAGATTTCCACCACCCACATCAATATACACCATGCGCGCACTTAAAGTCTGTAAACCGAACTAACTGTGTGTTAAGTGTTCTCCGAGACGACAAAATACACACGAAAGATGGCCTATGCATAACAACACACTTTGTAAAAGTAGGAATGCGCTAAATAGAACCGCTTACCTGATGCTACATTTCCTTTTTTTAAGAAAAAAAAACCCTGAAATTTAATACTGAATTTAACAAACAAACTGTAACAATAAAAATTTCGAGATAACGCTGCAACAGCAGCAATTAATTGTGTGTCCTTTTCTGCAAACAGAAAACAGTATGCTTTAGGGAAAAGCTGTAAAATGTCTGCTCTTAAACGGATCCACTTTCTTAGGGTCTGTAGAACAGCCCATCTCCCCAGGGACATTGGTCTTACAACTTACACCACTAAGATTAGACCTGTTTTAGAATATGCCTCCCCTGTCTGGGGGGGCGGGGGGGTGGGGGCTGCCCATTTACCTCGAAGAAGATCTACGGAGAGTGCAGAATAGATGTGTAAATTTCATTGGTCTCCCTGGGGATACTGTCGAGTCACTTGTAACTAGGCGTCAGAATTTGACGAGGAAAGAATTTAAACGTATCCTAGAATCTGAAGCACATCCTTGCAAACGTCTTTTAGACAAGCCAGTGGATCATGGCCATAATCTAAGATCTTGTAAGACTAACCCAGCGCATCTCAGAATACCTGTATCACGCACTGTTAGGCACAAACATTCGTTTATTCCTAGAGGTGCTAAACTTAACTTAATTTGATATGTATATATAATATGTAGTGTTTTGAATTTTTATTGTAATATTACCGTAATTCTTATCGCCAAGGGTAATAAATAAAGGTATTATCATTATTATAGTCCTTTAATCTCTGCGCTTCTCTAACTGTCCCATCAGACCGCGTGGTAGTAGCCACAGACTTTCCAGCTGGCGGTGATCCAGGATTCTCGTGGGCCACTGTAACAGAGGATGGCTCAACTTTGGTGTCTGTCAGGTCCTCATCATTCGAGACGTCCGGTGTAGGGGTGATTTCCGGGATCTGAGTCTCTTCAGTTCTTAATGAATGTCGATGGTTTCTTCGGTACCCACCGCCACGCGCTGTTTCGACCTTGTAAGGTCTAGATGAGAGAAGAACTTGTGAAACAGACCCAGCAGATTTCCACTTGTTGCCTTCTCTAACACTTACAACCTCACCATCCCCCATCCCTCTTTCTTTTAGCTTAGGGAGGACCTCTTTAGGGTCATTGAGTTGAGGTTTCAACATATCCTCAGTCACTGCAATTGAGGTTCTCAAACGTCTGGCCATTAGCATTTTGCGAATGACAGGCCAGCGACAGGTCAACTTCCTCCCCCTGCCCAGTACCTCCCCCACCACAACACACATACACACACCCCAATGCAGCACCAAAGTTTCTATTGAAAATTACCCTTAAGTTTTCAAAATGAAATGGATCTTACCCACAAGACAGCTTCAGTAGGTAGTTGGTCAGCAGTACTCTAGGCCAGGACACCTCTGTAATTATTGCACTAAAATCTTTGTTATCGTAGTAAACACATGTGTCTGTATACGCTCTGTTGATAATAAAGCAGCTATCCTTTCCTATCCTATCATGGCCGAAAGAGATTGGGGGGGGGGGGTTCCGAGGAAGTTGTCTCAACAACCATCAGAATAGTCGCATAGACTGTTAAGCTAAAACAAAAGTATTAATTCCAATGGAGGAACTACAGAGCATTGCGCTCCACTCCTAAGACTCACGGAGTCACTAATCTAAAAAAAAAATCATAACGGACCATACCCGACGCGAGGAGTTCACTCAAGGAAAGATTGAGTCACATTTTGCCGCCGAGGCCTTCAAACCAAGACCCTGCTTAGGGGCTCCTTACGTGGAGGGAGGAAGATCCTAGAAGGCGAAACAACTTTTCGTTGGGTTTACATTCAGAAATTTCGGTCCGCTTGGTTAACAGAAGAGAAGGAATTGAAGAGCAAAGATAACGCGTTTACCGACCTGCCGCCCGTTTTTGTTCTCTTTGTTCCTAGTATTAGGATCTTCCTAGCGAAGGTAGTTTACATGCTGCTAGGATCTTCCTGGTACTAGGATTATCCTAGCACTAGTGACAAGTACAACTTTTTGCGTGTAAACTGAGTACAGAAAACATATGGCGCGAGGATGATCCGCCTTCTAGGATCTTCCTAAAACTAGGATCATCCTCCCTCCATGTCTCTTGTCTTATACCAGATACCTTATTTGAGGACCCAGATACGTTTCGTTTCGCATGCAGAACTAAACAGTTTTTCAAACTAACTTCGAGGAATTGGATTTTTTGGTAAAAAAAATTGTTGGTACCATAAATGCAGACAGCTCATATCCAACCTTCACATTGTCTTAAAGGATTCCGGTCTAAGACCCTGAAAACCATGCCCTGCTCAGGAGCCCATACCCGTCTAGTCTAAATAAGGGAGTTCCCCCTTTCCGGGAACCACATACAGAACAAAGAATTCTCAGTGCAAATATAATCTACCCGCTCGAAAAAAAAAAAAAAAAACAACAACAACAACAACAAAAAACAACCACAAAAAAAAAAAAAAAACAAAAAAAAAAGAATTGGCTGGAAAATCAAAATGAAACTCTAAAAACAAGAATAATTTTCTTGTTATTCCAAGACAAAGTATCAAAGAAAATGAAAACAAGGCAAGGATCAAAATAAGTGAATTTTATAAGGGATACTTCTGAACATGGTAGACATCAAATGGGCAAGAATTTTTTTTAGAAAATATTTTATTCATTTTTTTCTTTTTTGTTGGCTTCAGTAGCGGCTCCTTCAGCTGTATTTCAGACAAAAAGACTAGTAAGTATTCCTTAGCCCTCCACGCAGACCTTAGCGGTTTGTCACGCGTTCCTGTCCCACAACTCTAAAAAACGTCTGCGTGGGAAACTAGTATTCGTTTCGACCCGCAACGGACTGCTTTCTTAAGATCTTCAGAAGTCGTTAAGTAGCGTGAATTCGTCAATCTGACCCGATCTCTAATTTCCAGTTACAGATAAAACATATTTCTTGATTCATTGATGATATTTTAGTTTTTTGTGTGTTGGTTTTGTAATTAGAGAGCAACTGTAAGCTATAGGAAGCAAAGTCACCAAACTCTGCTTAGTGAGTGACTTGCCATGCTCTTAAGCGCTTTGCTTCACCCTAAATTGGTCGCGTTCTAAGCCTTCTTGTAACATGTTCTAACTAATGAAGTAATGAAAGTTCACGTGGTGTTTAGTTTGAATGTAACTGGGTCTTTTGCAGATGACATTATTCATGTAGTCAGCAGCGTAAGGTATCGCCCACTATGGTTAATTATTAGCTAAGAAAGTCCTTGAGTTCATTATGAAAACATTTTTGCTCATTTCATCGCAGAAAAAATTATCTTTTACATAAACATATAGTGCAACAACTTTTTTGCACAAATTTTCTTTCCAGACGGTACCCACCCAAGCTGAAAAATTACGGAAATTCCAGGGGGTGGGGGGTGGGGTATGACAAGTTCCCCTGGAATGGAAATTCCAGGGGAGTGAGAGGTCTAAAGCAAAAGCGCCCTCCGTCGGGGGGGGGGGCAGGGATATGGATATTTTCTGGAACTACACAATGAAAAGGCAACCTGCAATATCGCGCTGAAATAGGAATACATGCTTTAAATTTGTCGAAACAAGCAACGCCTTTTGGGTTAAACCAAACTGGTTGAACAATTAACGATGCCCACATGTAAGTGCCCGAATGTTGCGGAGACGACCGCACTGAACAAGATTTATAACTGGGCGTGCCCTGAGGCAGCCCAGTAATTGCCCCCGCAAGGATTTCGCCCAGAGGCGAAATCCCGAGGAGGCACCCTAATAACTCGCGCGTATATTAAGGACAGTACTTACAGTTCAAATATACAGTCGGTATTCTAGAAAAAATCTCGATTTGCTCTAACAAGGGCCGCGAGGAATCGGTAGGTAATAATGACGTTTCTATTGTTTGCGCCCGCAAGTACGAAATGGTTAGGATGACGTAAACGGACAGAAAATCCCGAAGGGACCGATCAGGTAGATTTTGTGACATTTATTGTGCAGTCATACTTCGATACTCTTTTGCGTTGCGCGGTGACATTCTGTGGAGCAGTTGTTTTGAAAGTTATGGACCAAAAGACACTCGTTAAGCGCGGATGAGGTTATAAGGTGAGTTTAACTGTGTATATATAAACACTTGGAGAGTTTGCCAGACACGAGTTCACAAATCTTTGATTTATATTGGAAACCTTGCCAGACACTCTTTCTCTCTCTTTGACCGGAATAAGACTCACCCCCAAACAAGCAAGACGAGTGAACAGCTAGCTTATCACCAGCAGATTGATAGACAATTTCAGAAATTCGCCAACAATCAAATTCTGCGCTGACTTTTTCCCTGCTCACAGATGTCCTTCCGTTATGAAGTTTCAAATGAGACTAGAATGCGCGAGCATGAATCGATCAAACGTCCTTTCAGTTTCTAAGGCTTACTTTCCGGCAAATAAAATGAACTGAATGTAAAAAGTGAAAGAGAAATAGCGAAAAATTCAACTGATTAAATCTTTTCTTATGGTTTAGAATAAACTATTCTCGAAACTGAGAATGTTTTGATCAAAGCTGTGTAAATCGAGCTGAAACTGTGCATGGTACCTTGCGTTTCTTGTATTTATGTCACCTATTGTATGGAATATGTGTGAAAATCTTCATTATGAATCGGTATATTTCAAAGGGCTACACAACCAGCAAGAATACTATGTAGTGTCAACCATTACTAGTAATAATAATAGTCATAGTAATAAATATGTTTAATCACCACATTCTCGAATTAAACTGATGACTTACAATGTGTTTACAATAAGCAGAAAAAGTACAATGCTTATTGGGACTGGAGTTTACAATATAATATGGTTCAGTCATAGTCACTGAAATTACATTAACCTTTAGTAAAGATCGTAGATTAAAGGCCTGTTTACATGGAGTGGGGGACCCCGGTCTAGTGGGGTTGGTTTCTTTTGTTTTCACGCTCTGGGGGACACAAAACAAAAGAAACTTACCCCACTACACCGGGGTCCCCCACCCCATGTAAACAGGGTCTAAAACTCATTGTCTTCCGAGTCGCCGAAATCGGAGCTTGAGGAACGGTGACTAAAGAAATTTCACAAAAAATTGTGTTACTTCCGATTGCTCCCAAATTTGGCACACAGGAAGTTAATAGATTTAGCCAATCACCTGCCTAGTTCCAGCCCCTGTGGACTTTTGACCACATGGGGTCACGAGGTGACGCCAAAGGATTATGCTAATTATGATAATCTAATTAGCATAATCATGACAGCGTGCAGAAAAAAATTTGTAGCAAATTTCTAGCCGCTCCATATTTTAGAACGATTTTCGGTTTTTTTTGCTTAGATATTGATGAAAAAAATTTCTGACTACCATATCAACCAAAATAAAGAAGTTTCCCAGCTAAATGACATTCTTTAAAATTTTAAAAAATTTTTATGCAAAATATGCTTTTTAAATTTTTTTTGGCGGAATATTATGGGTTTCCTATGACCGAAATATTTTTTTTTCGAAAGGGTATTCTTTTCCCTATCCAATGAGGTATAGCTTGATATTGAACTGTAAATAACACCAGAGATATGTTTTTTTTTAAAGTTACATGGCAAAATACATTAAAATAATTAGCTGAAGACAATGTTAAGAATTAAATTAACTATAAAAAGATGCTGCGTTTTCCTTTAGGATAGCACTAGGGAAGAAGCCTCTCCTAAAACGCCCAGATTTACATATTTTCAAAAACGTCCAAGAGTATAGTCATGGGCGATAGTCCTAATCGGCGTTAGACGTTTTAGCAAGCGCCCGACTTTTGTAATTTCATCAAACGTCCTCTTATAAACCTCACTGCGCCTGTTCTCAAGTCTAGCGATTTAAGCACCTTGTAAGGCTTCATCGTATGACGATCGAGGGTATACTATCCTTAAAGCACGCATTTGGACCCGCTCTATTTCACTAGACATAGGCGGGAGGGGGGTGGGGGGATTATGCTAAACTAAACACAATACTCTAGGAACGAACGTACGAGAGCGACGGAGATCGCAACAAGCTAAAGATCAGCAGCACTGACGCTACCTCTACGTACAACAAGGATATTTTGCACAGACGTGCAGACGCTTGGATGCCTTGAATACAATCATACAGATGTGCTCATTCCATTTTAGATTGTCCGGGATAACCAAACCTAGAACTTTGTGGGAGCGGACTATTTCGAGTACTTGTTCGTAAAGGGGGAAGCTGAAGGGTTTCTTTAAAGAAACACACCAGAAGTAAAACAGCTTTATGGATCAAACAGCTTGGCCCTTTTGACCAACTGGTTGGATTTTACTAAAACAACAAGAACGCTCTTAGCAGCGGTGTGTCTCGCTTGCTTGGAGATGAGTTTTTTAAAATGTCAATGGCCCCGGTGCCGTTATACTACTTTTTCGTTTGGAATACAAAACGAGTGCTGTATGTCATAATGTATATACTCAAAAAGTAAAAATTGCAAGGAGAGACAGGCTGCACATCTTAGCCTCAAATCGGTGTGAAACCTTTGAAAACCTTCTACATATTGATATTGCTCTATTGAGGAGTACTCTTTCAGGGATTCTACACTCAAAAAATTGAACGATGATTTTTATCGGTATCAGGGGCCCATGACTCTGTCAGTATAAATATACATAGCTTCTTTGTACCGGACCAAGATACGGCTCGGTACAGTATATGTTCAGCACAGGAAAAAAGTGTAAGTTGAACAGAACCTTACACAACACACAGTTAATTCAGTTCGCGCGTATTCCTGCTGAATTTGTTGTCCGTTTTATAAGATATCAATATCGCATTAAAGTAATGACATTTTCCATAGCTGCTTAGTATCTACTTTAAATATCTCCGTACAGTCTCAGAGTACAATGTTTAGAGTTGTACACAGCATGCATTGTAGATAGATAGGTAGGCAGACAGACAGGCAGACAGACAGACAGATAGACAGACAGACAGATAGACAGACAGACAGACAGACAGACAGACAGACAGACAGATAGATAGATAGATAGATAGATAGATAGATAGATAGATAGATAGATAGATAGATAGATAGATAGATAGGTGGGTAGGTAAGAACCTTAGTTTATGGGACGATAAAAAGATCAGCATTGCTGGTGGGGTCGTGCATACAACAATTACAAGAAAAATAAGGAGTACTGAAAGCAAATGTACACTTAAAAATTAAAAACTGTTGAAAGTTTTTCTTGTATTATAGTATCACCAGGACAAAGCGTTTCATTTTCCCGGAAAATTTCACTTTCTCGTCAAAACAATCACTGACTCACACAGACTCGGATTAGTTTACTTGAATTTAACGTTCAGTACAGCGAACGGGGTTATGTTCTGTGAAATTTATCTACAGTCTGCGGTCCACATCATCACTGATCCACGATTTATTTATTTATTTTATTTTCAAGTTCTTTTAACCGATCCTTGATCCCTGATTTCTCGATCCTCGATCCTGATTTTCCAGTAAACCTTGAAGTTTTGCTCATCATAGACTACGAGTAGTCCCCCATTTTTCCTCAGGGATAGTAGAGCGAGCGAAACGCGAGCACGCGTGAAAATCGCCTTTTCTCGCGTGGGGTGATTTTCACGCGCCCTCGCGTTTCGCTCGCTCTACTATCCCTGAGGAAAAATGGGGGACTACTCGTAGTCTATGCTCATTAAGATTATTCTTTTTTTCCGACCACTGAAGTGATCAGTTGTTCCAAAATAATTAACGCTTTCAAGCAATAGAATTCTTGGACCAACCCGTTCCGGAAAAGCTCGATATGGGATTTCTATTAACTGCTGCAAGTAAAGTGTGCGGTTAGTCAAGTTCAAAGCTACCCGTATAAACACATCCGTGACACGTTACGGTGGATTTCCACTAACGCATTTTTGGCTCCGCACGTTAACGCACGTAAATTTTAATCACGTAAATCAAATAGAGGTAAGACATAAAGTATTGAGATTAAACGTCAAATTAAGCGAGTTTCTACTTTTACGGTTACATAATTGTACGTGCAGCCTTTCATACATTGCCTTTATTTTATTGGCGAACGCAAATTTTACGCACGTGCGCTCGTAAAAATTACGTGACAGTGGATACTTCATATCTCAAGTATTTATGAAGTGCAACACGACTTCACATCGTAACAACTGCGAAAATCTATCATTTAAATACATAAAACAAAGTGAATCTATTTAACCGTACATTTCCTGTAATTGCGACAATATTCTGAGAAACGTAACGCCTTAAAAAGCCACAAAATCCTGAGGATTTCCCCGATTTCCCTGCATGTCGTGCACAATTACACGAAAATCAAGGGCCTCCATTCGAGGAAAATTACGTCATTGCCAAACTTACATGCGTCATTTCAGTCATCGCCGAAATAAACTGCATTCTCATCACGAGAGTCATTTCCACACAATGAAAGTCGTCACGATTCTTATCCCCAGTTTCCACTGTCTTCGCTAGGAACGTGGGGCCTACAAACTAGGTCCCACCGAAAAAAAAAAAAAAAAGGACTGCATTTTAAGAGTCTCGCTTTCCTCAAGCAAGCGAGACTAATTATTCCTCTCGCCCTCATGGCCTCTGAGTCAATAGAGTACCGAAGTGATGACGTCATAAAAATGAAATTTGTGAAATTATGGGATTTGTTAAGATATTCTGAAAGAACAACGTCCAAGACGCCTACTCGCCAAAAATGAGCAATTCGGGCCAAATTGTCTCTGAGATATTAGCCCAGTTATGCTGTGACGATTCCATACAAATCCTTCTAAATTTGGCTTGGTTCATAAGATTAGGAACCAGGTAAGATTTAGAAGGATTTGTATGGAGTCATGGGACCATATCTGGGCTAATATCTCAGAGACAATTTGCCCCAAATTGCTAATTTTTGGCGAGTAGGCGTCTTGGACGTTGTTCTTTCAGAATAGCTTAACAAATCCCATAATTTCACAAATTTCATTTTCTATGACGTCACACTTCGGTACTCTATAGCTTGACTCGATCAGAGCCCTTTCGGGCTCGAGGAATAATTGTTAAGTGTCTTTACTTATTCAGTTTCTGGTTCGTGCGCAATTTCCTTTGTTGTATACGAAGGGGTTTTCCTCAGTATTTTCTTTGATTTGAGATGTTCTGCAAAGGCTTTTGCGTAGAGCTCTTTTTAAAGTTTAGATATTCCTCCATCCTCTCCGGTTCATTTTTTAAACGTTCCAGTCTGATGGCATCGTATTTAACGGCTTTTACCACACTAACATCAGCTTCTGGAAAAACAAATTCAATATATTCCTCCATCCTCTCCGGTTCATTCTTTAAACGTTCCAGTCTGATGGCATCGTATTTAACGGCTTTTACCACACTAACATCAGCTTCTGGAAAAACAAATTCAATATATTCCTCCATCCTCTCCGGTTCATTCTTTTAACGTTCCAGTCTGATGGCATCGTATTTAACGGCTTTTACCACACTAACATCAGCTTCTGGAAAAACAAACTCAATATATTCCTCCATCCTCTCCGGTTCATTCTTTAAACGTTCCAGTCTAACGGCATCGTTTTTATCTGCTTTTACCACACTAACAGCAGCTCCCAGATAAAAAAGCTTTTTCACAGCTGGTGCATTACCACATTTAACTGCCAGGTAAAGAGGAGGCGTGCGTTGTGCATCACAGATATTGATATTTTGCAACGCATACTTTCACCAGGAGATCGATTATTTTACTGCAATTGCTGTTCAAAGCTGAAAGGCACATCTTTACCTTAAATATTTACATCCCCGTTGTGTTCCAGTAACAATCTATAGAGGTTCTCGTTCCCCATTGAGGCACACCAGTCCAAGGGTGTTTTTCCATAATAATCATAAATATTTAAATCCGCGTTGTGTTCAAGTAACAATTTACAGAGGTTTTCGTCACCCTTTTTTGCACTCCAGTGCAACGATGTATATCCATATTCATCTTGAGTATTTACATCTGCGTTATGTACAAGTAACAATCTACAGAGGTTTTCGTCACCCTTTCTGACACACCAGTGCAAGGGTGTACATCCATCTTCATCTTCAATATTTACATCCGCTTGGTGTTCAAGTAGCAATCTCCAGAGGTTTTCGTTACCCTTGCTGGCACACCAGTGCAAGGGTGTATATCCATTTTCATCTTGAGTATTTACATCCGCGTTGTGTTCGAGGAACAATCTACAGAGGCTTTTATTACCCTTTCTGGCACACCAGTGCAAGGGTGTGTATCCATCTTCCTCTTTAGTATTTACATCCGCGTTGTGTTCGAGTAACAATCTACAGAGGCTTTCGTTACCATCTCTGGCACACCAGAGCAAGGGTGTATATCCATCTTTACCTTGAACATTTACATCTGCTTTGTGTTCGAGTAACAATCTACAGAGGCTTTCGTTACCATCTCTGGCACACCAGTGCAAGGGTGTATATCCATATTTACCTTGAATATTTACATCCGCTTTGTGTTCGAGTAACAATCTACAGAGGCTTTCGTTACCATCTCTGGCACACCAGAGCAAGGGTGTATATCCATCTGTACCTTGAACATTTACATCTGCTTTGTGTTCGAGTAACAATCTACAGAGGCTTTCGTTACCATCTCTGGCACACCAGTGCAAGGGTGTATATCCATCTTTACCTTGAATATTTACAACCGCTTTGTGTTCGAGTAACAATCTACAGAGGCTTTTATTACCCTTTCTGGCACACCAGTGCAAGGGTGTGTATCCATCTTCCTCTTTAGTATTTACATCCGCGTTGTGTTCGAGTAACAATCTACAGAGGTTTTCGTTACCCTCTCTAGCACACCAGTGAAATGGTGTATATCCATCTTTATCTTGAATATTTACATCCGCTTTGTGTTCAAGTAACAATCTACAGAGGCTTTCGTTACCCTTTCTGGCACACCAGTGCAAGGGTATGTATCCGTCTTCCTCTTTAGTATTTACATCCGCGTTGTGTTCGAGTAACAATCTACAGAGGTTTTCGTTACCCTCTCTAGCACACCAGTGAAATGGTGTATATCCATCTTTATCTTCAATATTAACATCTGCTTTGTGTTCAAGTAACAATCTACAGAGGTTTTCGTTACCCTTTAAGGCGCTCCAGTGCAAGGGTGTATATCCACCTTTATCTTGAATATTTACATTTGCTTTGTGTTCAAGTATCAATCTACAGAGGGTTTCGTTACCCGTTAAGGCACACCATCGTAAGGGCGTGTCTCCATGATTGTCTTGAATATTTACATCCGCTTTGTGTTCAAGTAACAATCTACAGAGGGTTTCGTTACCTTTTAAGAATGATTGGTGAAGGGGTGTTTTTCCATAAGTATCTTGAATATTAACCTTTGCGTTGTGTTTAAGTAACAATCTGACGAGGTTTTCGTGACCGTTATTGACTGAAACGTGTAGTGGCGTGAACCCATTACTAATATGGACATTTACATCAGCCCCATGCCTTAGAATTAACTTTGCTGCCATGTAGTTGCTCCAGTCAGCTGCTAACATTAGTGGCGTTTCTTTGCATTCTCCCCTTTGGGAATTAACGTCGGCCCCAAGATCAATAAGGGTCTCAATAAACTGACTTGAGGACGAACGACTCGCTTGCAGCAAAGCTGTGCAATCATTGTCTGATCCTGGGGCATTGATATCTACACCGTCATTTAATACACGTTCAACTGCCTGTTCGACATCATCATTGCATGTATCCCACTGCAGCACAGTCAGTCTGCTGTTGTCCTCAGCCAACTTTTCATAAATGTTTTTGATATCATTATGAAATGGGGTTTTTCTCTTTCTGAGAGACAGGAAGTCAACAGCCGTTTTTCCTATAAATTCTTTAGCGTTTTTTCCCGTTTTTGTAAGTGCCATCTCTTCTACAAAGTTGTCAAAAAGGCCACTTGCTTTTAAAACAATGTTGTATTTTCCTTCAAAGACAGCCGCCTGGAGCAGATTAAATCCAGATTGTTCATCCACTTTCAAGAAAGCTTTTCTCGAGAGTTTCTTTAGACAGACCTATGATGAAAATGACCATGTTTTGAGCGAAAATAATAAAAAGAAAATTCATTTGCCACTACTTCTTAACTATTCTTATTGCAGATAAGAGATTAGCAGGATTTCACTGGATAGTTCTTATTGCAAATGGACACATTTTACACAACATGTGATGGTGGTTGGTCGCTTTGGTTAAAATATATGGCGTCATTGGTAACATTAGGGGAGGCTAATTACAAACAGAAATGTGATATTTTTCGCACCATTTTGTTAATAATTCTGACTATGTTCAAATTCACAAATCGCAACTGTGATAATATTTATGACGAAACCTGCACGTTACACAAATTTTAATCTCCTATTATTATCATTAGAAAACTATTAACAATAAGAAGATTTGTGGAATGTTATGTGTCGGGGGAAGACCTGAGCCAAAGACGTGTGGGAAAAGCAAGCTGCAAGCAGACAGCAACGGTATTTATTTTGCGGTTTTCTGCCCGCTAACTTTTCCTTATCCCCAATGGGATTTAACATAAGACAATGAACATTTCCCAAACATTTCTAACGCTTGTGCTTTTCTGAGTTTGACAGTAATGATAATGATGTATGACCAAAAGTATGAAAATGGCTTAAGCGGACAACAAAATTGGTGTGACAACTTTGAAGCTGTCAGACAGGGGAAAAGGTTTGAAAGCAAAACTTTGTTGATCCCTTCTCCACCCTCCCAACCAATGTCGACTTTTTTGTTGTCTCCTGCAGGTAACTAGGACAGGCCTTGAATTCCAAACCAAAGTCGTTGAGGACAAAAACGTCTTCGATCCGCTAATTTTCTGTTGTTTCTGTTTTTATGGCGGCTATTAATGGGGAACTATTTTGAACGAAACCACTGGGTCCCAACAACACCAGACACCATATTATTCAGCTTACATTGAAAAGCTCATCAGAAGCTATCTAATAAATATTTAATCTTTGGAAAATCCTACACAACAACAACAACAAAAATCCACTGGAGGTGGATGGGTTGATGGGTGGAAGGAATGTAACTGTAGTAACCTTTATACACAGGTGGAAGTACAGATTTTCCTGTAAGTTTGATCGTTAAAGTTGAGATGCACTTCCCAAACAATAATGTAGTTTTCTTCCTTTCATGCGATTGCAGGACATTAAACCCCAGTCCACAGTGTGTCCAAAAACCATTCAGGGAGCGCATGTGTGTAAGACGCAACGCCAGCTAACCAATAAATATAATCTACCATGATACCTTTATTAGGCGGACAGACACTCGACCTTTCAATCGCTCGTTTTGAGTAATTTCACAGTAAATATGGTAAGAAACCTTTGAGACAAACTGATCCACTCATCCGCTTAATTTGTCGTCCGTTTAATATAGGATTTACTGCACTGTGACCTCCGGGTGGGCGTCAGAACCAAGGGAATAAAAATGATGTTCGTGTAGAGAAGGACAAACATAATGTCTCCGCGATGTAGGCTTGGATGAAAGCTCATACGACAATGTAAAGGTCGTACTATAATGTTCAACATTATCGGCATAGAATACAAAAAATGTAAGCAAATTTCATCTGAAAGACAACGCTTGGCAAGAAGCACAGATAATCTAATATCTTACTGGTTGATGAAGACTTGGACTGGCATCATTCTTCAGCAGCAACTGCGCTATGGCGTGGTGGTTTTGACGTTCAGCTTTTTGCAGAGGTGTTCGTTGAAACTAAAAATAACACAAGCAGAGTTAATCGTGTTACATGCCACGGTTTCTTACGGGATTTTTAAAATAATTTAAATAAGCTCTGCCATTCGCCCGCTTAATACAGTGAAACCGGCATAAAGCGCACGAACGGGACAGTTTGTTTTAAGCGACCAAATAAGGACATGATGTAAAAAAACTTAAAATAAAGTTCCACATCATCACTAAAAATAACTGGAAAACCTATCAAACCGGTTAAACCACTTCAAAGGCTATGATGTAATCGATGGTATAGCATTCCACCGCTCGTTAATGAGATTCCACCGTATAAAAACGGCCCAACAGGTGTACCTTATACTATTCAGCACTTTAAAGTAAAAAAGTTGAATACGTCAACACGGTTTCCAAGTCAACGTAATTGGTCATTCTAGAGAGATTTATGTGTGAATAAAAAAAACAGGAACTTCCCTTGCCCCAACCTCCATTACTCACCTTGTCTTTCGTGTTGACGTTCGCTCCGTATTTCAACAACAGTCTGACAACAGATTCGTGTCCATACCAAGAGGCAAGATGAAGAGGAGTCAAAGAAAACTACGGAAAACAAAAAAAAAAAATAACGCGGTTAAATAAGATCGAAAAAAAGCCATCCACTGCCATACTAATGATGGCCTTTTATGAAATAAACTTAGAGTCTGCTATTGGATTAATTTTTAAAGGTCTAGTTTAGACCAAAGCAATAGCATCTCTACCTTATCTTCTTCAGTTTACAAGGAGCAATCAAAGAATAAAACTAAACTTTAGTCCAAATTCCACGTCGCAGGCCACTTTCCAGTAGCATAGGGCGCATCACCGAATTATCCTATTTTTGGATGGAATCTTATTAACATGCGATGGAATACATTCCCGCCGATGACGTCATAGCCATTTGTCTTTATGCAGTGGATTCTCATTATCTTACCCTTTGTATATTTCTAAGGCCCAGTTCAAACATCGAACTTGTCATGTACTGATTAAGTCCGATGTAGACCGTTTGTCATCTTCTAGTTTTATTTCACCGGTTTAACAGATTTTCTAGTAATTTTCAGGTCGATGAATGTCTTGGTTTTGATTGATCGACTTACAACTAAAAAAGTATTCATACGCTACTTCCACTTTTCCCATAATTCAGCTTATTCCCCCCTGTCCAAAAAAAAAAAAAAAATTGCATAGCCTTTGTTTTTCATTTCTCCTGGGTATTACAGCCCTCCAAAAGAGAACTTGAAAACAATGCTTAGCAATAATAATAATAACAACAACAATTTGGGGGGCAATTAAGGTGAATTATGGGAAATGTGGAAGTGGCTCATCGGCTGATTCATATTGTCGGAGGAATAAGCGCTAACTCGCCTGTGACCTAAAATCACTGAGCTCTAACGTTAATTGATTATGCACTTCTATTTTCTGCCACTGCCACTGTCCATTGCAGACAACTTAGGCGCTGTCCACACGAATCCGTTTTCATTTGAAAACGCAACTTTGACTTTACGGATACGGCTTCCGTCCACACGTATCCGATGAAAACGATCAATGAAAACGGAGCTTTTTGAAAACGCTGTTTTCGCCTGTACGTGTGGACAGACGAAAACAGGGCAAGACAAGTACATGAATAACACAAATAGCTAATAAAAACAAAAACCTCAAACTATTAGAAAGCCTTGCAGATTGCCACTAAAAATAAATAAAACTTTCTGTAGTTTGTTCTTTAATTCTTCAATTTCATTACGCAAAGCTTGATTTTTCTTTCATAACTTGCCGTTACCCGTCATAATGAATGGCTTACAGAATAGGTAGGTTCAGGATAAAAGAAGAATTCTTGAATTAAGATCGGAGCACACAAAACACGTCTGCACAGCTCAGTGCACACACGTGATTATCCACCACCACCACGACCACCACAATTCTATTGTTCTCCCTCCTCATCCACCACCAGCCTATTGTTTCTATTGTATTACAAACGCAAAAAAGGAGAAGATAATGAGAATTCGCCGCTTTTTTTATGAGTTTAGGACATCGATTTAATGTATTTCACCAGACGTTGATAAGATTGAACCGCAAAAAAAGGATAATTCGGACCCCATACGACTCTTTCTATTGAAAATTGGTGCATTCAAACCACTGATTCTTTATTAAGAAAAAGCAGATACCAATGAACATTTTTCAGGCTCCTGTGGTAAAAACAAACAAACACAAAACAGACAAATAAAATAACTGGACTTTAAAACTGGACTGCAGTGGCAAACGGTTTACTAGGGTCTACTATGGTATATTTGAGTGCAAGAAGAACTGCCCTACCAGAGAAACTTTTTTGTGCCTTTTCAAGATACACAAATATTGAAAGCTAATCCGAGTCTATGCTGAAACTATCAGCAAGTACTGGATTTTTAATGATAAAGCCGTTCAAAATTCTGGAAAATGATGCGAAAACGGAATTTTGTGATTTCTCCTGTCCTGTTATCTGTCTATGGCTTTGTTCATACTATATCGCATAGCTTTTACGCCGCCAAGAAAACCATACCGGATAAGGCTTCCGTTCCCGCATAAGAACGGTTATGGCTCGAAGGTGGAGCGTCACATACCGGATAGGTTTTGTGTCATACTTTGGTGCAATGAGAACACCTGTAGCTCACTTCGGAAACGAGTGATAGCCTGGGACCCAAACTAGGCGCGAGCGCATTTATGGGATTATTTGGGAGGACCTGAATGTAAAAAAACATGGCGGCAAGCGAAGTGGAATGTTTCAGCGGAGTTCAAACAGCTCAAAATAGCAAAACGGAAGGCGGAATTAAAAGAAAAAAAACATGAAAATGTGAAACTAAAGGGAGATGTGCCTGGGGCGATTTTACTTCGAGAAAAACCTGAAGAATGCAAATCCGTGTGCTCTCGGAGTTCAACTTCAATTTTTTTTATTCTCGCTGGATACGTCTTGTCTTTGGTATTCTATAAAATGCCAGAACTGGGAAGTTCCTGAAGTCATTTGTGCACAAAGGCCTACCTCAACTTGCATGTCTCGTCATAATTCAAGGTGGCTGGTCGACTTGTCCCCCCAAACAATCCCATAAATACGCGCGCTTAGTATGAGTCCCAGGCTATCACTCTTTTCCGAAGTGAGCTATTGGGACCGGCGCGGAAATAATAAGTATGAGCGAGGACTGGAACCCACTGAGACGGAAGTAAATTTTCAGGAGTAAGAAAAGGAATTTAGTGCAACAACATTGCTCTTACCAGGATTTTCCACACTGGGGTCCACAGGACCCACAGAGAACCTAAAAGTGGGTCATGAGTGAGAAAAGGGGTTCACAATTTTCAGATGCAGTTAACGTTTTAAAACGTACAGTTCTGAGTTAGAGTAAATGCCTCGTACTTTCTTAGATAATAAATATCTAATTTTATATACGGTTAACTCAACGTTTGACAGCTCTGAGTTAATGTAATGGCGCCATAACCAATTAAATTTTGGCCTATATGATAAGGAAATGTATATTTTAAAAGTTTTTTTCCTTCTTTGTGCCCTTAGGACCCCTTGTGCTAATTGTAGTGCGGCTTTTCCCGAAAAAGTGCCGCAATGCCGCAATGCCGTGGTCTGATAAGAACACCGCACAAAACCCTCTGGGCCAACCACGCAAGCATGATGTTCGACTGTGTAAAGGACTTGCGCAGCCTCGGGCCGTTGCTGTTCACACTATACCAGACAGGTTTCCATGGCACCACGAAAAGCTACGTAGCTTCGTGAACATAGCTTAGGCATTCCACTGATGAAAAGATACGACTTATAGATATTTTCAGCAACAATAATATGCTATCTGTCAATCACCCTTATCACTACGGGCGATTAGAATGGTGTGTTGGTTCATGAACGCAACGCTTCTGCCCATAATCTACTAAAGCAAGAAAAGAATGTAAGAATCCGTAAGCATTAGATTTACATAGACTGGGGAAGACTTAAACCTGATCTCTTTGGTTCACATCTTCACCACTTTCAACAAGCCTTTTAACCACCTCGTATTGTCCACTGGCAGCAGTCTTGTGTAGAGGGCCTCTCGATACCTGTTTCAAAAAATTAATATCCTTTTATTAGAGAGGAAAAAAAATTGATTAATACTCCCACCAAATGATGCTTTTCACAATTGCACATATTGTACTTTGTTTAAATACAGTATGTTGCCCAGTATCCGGACACTTCAGTTTAAGATTGCAATAACTTCCCTTTGTTAATCGCAAGAGCTCTTAAATTTGCCCAGAGAAAATCTATTTAGTCCTTAATATGACGAAAGACAGTTTAACTTTTTTGCCTTTGTTTCCATCGCGAAATTAATATTTTTGCAGAGCCCCTACGTTGCCCAGTATCCGGACAGTTGGCCCAGTATCAGGACACAACAGTAACAAAGTAATTGTACATAAATTTCGACAGGCAAGCGACTTATAAGCTTCTCTTGCACTTGCAAAGTAGACTGGCAATCGATTCCAAAAAAATAACCCAGCATCGTGAAATAAAACATAACAAATGACTGGAGTATGGTGGGGAACGCGAGCGCTTGTTTAAAAAAAATGGTATAATTCTCACTTCCTTGTCTAGGAACTTTTTCACTGGTTTAAGGAAGGCATCCGTGGACATGCCGAAGCCGCGGTTTGCAAGCTCAATTAGCCAATCTGCAAACGACTTTTTTTCTTCATTTTTTATTGAAAAAAAAAAGCTTGGGGAAGGGACCTCAATCCGACGGTCAAAGGTCACTCTCCCTTTTAGTCTGACCTGCAGTGTTGATTTCTTCATGATCAATCCCAACAATAAGACTGCTTTTCTAGCACTAATTCCTCCTTCTTTCACATCTCTCAATCCCTTTGTGACATTTTTCAGACCGTTGCAACCCCATTCTAGCAGTCACAACTGGGGAAAGTATGAGAATTCCAGGTTCAACTCAGACGCTCTCGATTATATATAGAAAATGCAGTCACGCGAAACAAGCGGTGCACACGAAATCAAGTCGCCTCTGAATGAGTGAAGAAAATTTCCATACGGAGTTGAGTAGAATTACATTTTACGACTATATCATATATCCTAAGCTTTAATTATAGTTACTGATATGAAATAAATCTTAACCGGATAATGTACACAGCTAATTCATCGATTCTGTGCAGCAAATGAAAAACTGTCCGGATACTGGGCACCTGACATCAATACTTAGTGAATGGTTCTGGCCTCCGTTATTCCAAACAAATCGAATTTCAAGAAGAATTAATAAACTTTCTGAAAACCTGACTTCCTTAAGTATCTTCACTTGAAAAATAAAACAGTTTGTTTGAAAATATCACACATTACCCTCCCTTTTCTGAGCAGCACTAATTTTACTGCGCCGTAAACAGCGTAAATATTAGCCATGAAAGGTTTACTCACCTGAACAGAACGGCGTCTTCTGCGACTGTTTCGCAAGCTTTCAAATCGCTAAAACTTTCATCTTAAAGCTGAAATGTTCAGCTTTCATTCGAAATACTTCGTTTACCGAGAACTGAAAAGGGTGCCTCAAAAATTGAGTTTTTGTTTCAGGTGTCCGGATACTGGTACCGTCCGGATACTGGGCAACATACTGTACACAAAGCGTGCACACCCAGTATTCTTTTTATCGCAGTGAACTTACTTTCGCTTTCTGAGCTCTCTCCATATGGGTCAGGACCTGCGTCTTGTCCTAGGATGATTAAAAAAGGAAAAATATACATTTACAACCAGATCTACAATGAAGTTCTATGAAATCACTTCTACTCTGAAATTACAAGGCAAACGACACACTTTTGACTGCCCATAACATTGTTTCTTAGTGTATTCAAAAACCTTGGTCTAAGAAACATCACTTAGCTAACGCTGGCTTAATGCTGGAAATTTCTACGAAGATGCAACGAAAAATTGCCGACCAGTTTCCTTCAAAACATAGGTACGTTTAACGTGCACGAGCTATTTTGATTGCTTCAGTCTAACCGTATCAACAATCCACTGTTTTAGTCCCACATTAAGACTATTTTTTTGCGCGAAATTGGGTATTGCTGTTCATTAATGAAAACGCGAACCGCTGCGCACAGCTGAGTCGCTCCTCATACTATAGATTCAGTTTTTTGTCTCTCTTTCAGACGTCTGTTGCAAAATAAATAAATTGTTCCAGAACTTTGAGTATCAACTCACCAAACTTTGCTTCAGTTAGAGGGAAGACTCGAAGGTTTCAAGGTTTCTTCATGGTTTCTTAAGATAACGGAGCTCATCGAATACCGAATTGCTAAGAAATGTCACGATTTTCATAATTGACCACTCCAGAAAATACCATAACATACCATAATACTCTTGGTTTGTCACTCCAAAATTTTGCATAAGCATTGTCTTCAGTTTCTCTTGGGGTCATTTTAACTCCCAAGAGGAACTGAAGACAATGGTTATACAAAATGAGTGATTAGCAAAGAGTATTATGGTATGTCATGGTATTTTCTGGAGTGGTCAATTGTTGTAGATGGTTACATCATCATTATTCACGAGGTTGTCACGTACGAATCTACTTAATGAAACAGTCTTTAACTCCGACGACGTGATTCTAAAAGTGTTAGCTAGTGTTATAAGTTATTCCTTCTTAAGAAAACAGCCTTTACATAAGGTACTAGTTACAAAACTAAAGAGGTCTTCAGACATTCAAGTTACGAGTATTATTGTGAAAAGCCAGTCTGCATGAGATATACAGTCACACAGTTTGCACAGTTTGTTAGTTCAATCATGCTATTATAATATTTCCATATAATTCCAGCTAATAAAATAAAACCAAACCAGTCTTTCTTTTCGACGTTGTCTAATGGGCGGAACTGGGTTTGAAAACTGTCATACTTTTTTCCGAGCTATTATTGCAGAATTGTTCGATTGCACTCCTACAACGACTCGATTTCTTCTTCTTTCTAGTCTTGACTTGTTTTCATTTTTAGTCCCAAGTACCAAGCACCTACCTTAGAATCATCTGGGTTAGTGTCAATTAGAGGTGAAGCTGCTTCTTGATCTGATTCAGTGGAAGGTGACACGTTACGGCTGATTGCTAACACAGAATAAAATAACGAAAATACGCCTTGAATTCATCTTTTGTGAATGCACTATAACAGAAAATACTCACAGCCAGGTACAATTACTGCATTACTGCACATGAACGTGAACCTCAACTAACAGCCACCTCTCTTGCGGTCATAATATAGTTTACTTGCTGAACTAAACCTTACAACATCTTTTTTTATAACATGCTAAATGTTATTTCAATTAAAATATTATATGCATTATCATTAATTTATCTCTTCTTTTAGTGCAAACTGTTTCAGGGAAGTAATTTGAAGCTCAGAAGATTCTCTATTGCTGTCATGTTAACCTGAGATCAGGCCCAATTTTAGCGGTTCTCATACAATAGGGACCTTAAGATCGGACGACGGCGACGGCAACGGGAACGCCATAACAGCAATAGGTTTAATTAGCAAAACAACAATTTTGCACGTGCATCACGCTTTTTTGTACATTTCTTTGCCGTCACTGCACGACTACGACGTGAAAATGCCTAATTTCACGATGTGCAGAGGAAGTACACAAGCGACGACGAAATTTCCTCTCTCTTTCTGAACTTGGATATGGTTCTTAGGAATTCAACTTTAGGAGGGTTCGCCTACATTTGACAAAAGTAGTGACTTGGACTAATCGTGATGAAGATTGAAAGGACGCGAAATCACTTTTTAGCGACGTTTTCTCTGCCGTCGCCGTCCTCGGATCTTAAGGTCCCTATTCTCTCTAACGGGTACCGCTAAAATTGGGCCTGATACAAACTCTCTCACGCAGGGCGGATAAAGGTTGGGCGGTGAAACGAGCGCTCCGCTCTTCATTAATGTGTGATGCGGAGTAGGACTGGCGCGAGCGCTCTTTCCGCGCTTCCGGTGCGCTTGAAGACCGGCGAAATTTTCCTTTTTGCAAACCGGAAATCCTATTTTCTTTCTGTAATTTCAGGCTTCAGTGTTAAATAGATAAATTCGTTTCTTAACAATATCAACAAACAGTTTCATATGTTTGTGTCTGTATGCCTATAAGTCAAACTTGTTGGTCGTATAATGCCAAAATTTAAGTTTAATTTGAAAGTGTTGAATACCTTCTCCTTCCAATAAATATCACCTAATCGTCTTTCGCCGTTTCGTTTGCAAAAGCTAACACTAACACTTCTTAACCTCAATTTTTACATATGTTAAAGGGGGATAAATTTTATATAACATAACAAAAAATTAGATTGATATATTTTGATATAGTGGCGTTGTACTGCTTCAAACTTTGCTTCTCGGGTGCAACGCGCCATGGCGATTCGCGCAATGCGTCGCAAATCCGGCAACCGCATCGAAACAAAAGTTATTGAGGTTAGTTGTAAGATTTTTTTCTCCGTTTTTCTCTTTAAAACAAAACAAGGTAAACAGTTAAAACTGAGGGGAAACTAATTTTGACGTTTCGAAGAAACAGATAGACGTATAAGATGATTTTTTTTTTCAAAATCAAAAAGAAGGAAGATGGTGATTGAAATTAGCATAATTTCACCTTGCACGAGCTGCACGCATTTTGCATAAAACACACGTCATCTACGATCTGCTGTCTTTTAGTTTTGCCATGGATGACATGGATGAGATTTTCCTTCGTGTTTTAGACAGTACTTAGTTGTTTTTGTTTTGGAATAACATCGACATTGGCGAGTAGTAGAACGAAAATATAATTCAGTGGTAGAGTCATGGAAGAAGAGAAACCCTTTGAAAGAGATGTTTGTCTACTCCAATTAAACCTCCAGCAAAAAATAGCAACATCTGCCTCTCGGAGACAGCGTACCAGCACAAAGGAACGAGAAAGAAGTGCAAGAAAACAAATCAAGCACTGATTGGCTGTCGGAAACGCCGGAAGTTGAAAGCACTTATTCCTCGCGTGGTTGTCTTCGTGAATAATCCGTCGTCGGCGGAGAGAAGTCCATCTTAAAACTGGCTTCATCTGAAAGTTTAGCCGGGAGTGACTTCTCTGAACAGGGTACGCAAGCGGAGGCTCACTGCGAAAGAAACCTCAATCGCCAACTGTGAAGTATTAGACGAAAAATATCGCATCGCTGTTCAAGGAATTTTTGTAGGCATTATTATAAAAGCTGGTGGGTTAAGGTAACAGACTGATTGTTTGCCTTCGCTTTTTGTAAAATATAAACCAGGAAAACTGGTGTCCTCGCTCGTTCGCTGTTTGCTTTTGTTTTTAAAGATTATGTACTGAAAATCGCGGAAAATTACTGAGGAAAATATAAAGGCAACAGAAAATTAACAGATAAAAGCTACTTTTTAAGTCAGCCAGTCTGCATTTTTCGCACGCGTGAAAAATTTGCATACTAGTAAAACAAGCAACGGAAGTAATTTTGGTTGGCTGATTCGGCAAATGTCAATCAATCAAAAAAGTGGGCGGCAGACGTTCCGTAGAAGGTTTGTATCAGGCTCTCTTTTCGCTTCGCCTTGCCCGCCGGAATGTAATTTTCAAAGCGAATCGAAAATAGAGCCTGATCTCAGGTTACTCTCATGTTAAAGATCCACCCCGCAGTGAAACACCTTACGACAATGATTATTCTAGCTGTCAAGTACCACTGCCATAAGCAACCAACCTTTACACAAAATGTCATTGGCCGGGCAGTTTGGCAAAATTCACTTTTAAAATGTATAATCTAGTTAACAATGTTGTAAAACAAATTTACTATTGTATTAAGTACTTGGATATGGCAACAAACCATAACACAAAACGTCACAAGGAAAGGTCAGCCTGATTGGCAACGGTTCCATACATTGAATTGTTCCATTATCTCGATTGAAGTCTCTAAGATGACCGCTTTATTAATGCATGTGCATGTATATTTGTGAGTACATTGCTATAAAACACTAGCAGAGAATTATCTCAATTTCTTGTCCAACGATAATTGCCCAAGAAATTGTGCTAAACCAACTCACCTGACTTTTCCATAAGAGCTTTCTTGCAAGTCAAATAGCTTTCTTCCTCAATAATAGTCTTTAATCTGATTGTCACTAAGCCTATTTCTTTCTTCATATCATCAGTTACCAAAAACCTCTCTGCAGCTTCATTCAGGACACCAGAACAATAATCATTCCACAGACTTTCCAGACTTTGCAGGTCAGGACACTGACCTTTTATTACCAAAGATCCCACACCCACAGATGTTAAACTTAAGTTGTAAGTATCTTCTACATGCTTAAAGAAGTCGCTCAGTCCGCTGGCTGTAGAAAGCTTTTTTCTTTTATTGTATTTCAAGTACACTTCAAGTTGTTGTCTTAACATTCTATCCACGACATCCTCCAGTTCACTACTTAAATCACGTGGGGTGATCGACATCTTAATAGTGTTTGCTGCTTCTGAAAATTATTGATTAAAGGCATATTACAGGGGCACCCAGCGACTTTTTTCTGTAAAATATCTGTTCGGAGAAGCAAATATTGCCTAGAATTTTCTACTATTTAAGGACGGCTAAAAATTTCTAGACGACCGCTCCATTCATATACAGTTTTCTAAGCTCAACTAATAAATTCCCTACGACCTTCTGAAGTTTAATTTTTCACATTTCACTCTCCAGGTTAGGCTATTTTTCATAGAAAAAAGGAAACCTAAGATTTTCGGATTCAAAAATGTGATGGAAAGAGGAAACAGAAAAGTTTTCTCCTTTGTAATATGTTAAATTGCATCTAATATTTTCAGGAAAATAATACTGGATCCCTCGTAATTTCGAAAAGACTCAAGTTCCCCTAGGATGACCGAACAGATACAAAGTTTATAGCGCCACTTAGAATGCGTTTCTAGATACAGTGAAACCTGTATTAAGCGGACACCGTATGAAGCGGACACCCTCTTTTAAGCGGACAGTAGCCGAAGTCCCCAAATTTATTTCCCTTATTTACTTTAAATGAAACCTTTATTAAGCGGACACCTCTATTAAGCGTACGCGGACACCTAAAAAGTACCTGACAGTGTCATTTCTATTGTTACCAACCTGTAATAAACGGACACTTGTAATTAAATTCCACCACCCAACATGCCAGACACCGAAAATGCAAAAGATTGCCTTGAATTGCTAGCCACAATTTTTTTTATTTTTACATTAAAAAACGTGACTTGATTGGTTTCACAGTACAGTATTGTTTTCTATTTCGTTTTGTTTGTATAGAGCTTGTTTCACTCATCTGAATTCTTCAAATTTGAGTTGCAATCTATGTTTATGATACTACAATCAATTGGTTCACTTTGATTTAAAGAAATTAATGCAAACGTATATCATCATAGTCTCTCGGGGAGTATTTTGAGCGTTTCCACTGTTCATTTGAATGGCATTTGACACCTCTTATGACGTTAACTATCGAAACCTGTATTAGGCGGACACCCTGTATTAAGCGGACACTACAGCATTCCCCGAATGTGTCCCCTTAATACAGGTTTCACTGTATCTGAAAGTACTCTGGATAGCCCAGAAAGTGTTTTCAGTGTATTTAGGAGGAGACCATCGTTGGATGCCCCTGATATTAACTACAAGTCAATTACTGCTTATCTTATTACTATTCAAGAAAAAAACTCAGTGAGGCTCCTCAGCTCTTTGTTTGAAAAGGCTTTTACACAAACAGAGCATTCTTAGCTATTCACCATTTTCACATACATCTTGCACGCATCTTGTTTACCCCCTAATTTCTCCTGGGTATTACACTTGTCCCAAGAAAAATTGAAGACAATGGTTATGCAAAATTTTGGAAAGTAAACAAGGTGCATGGTCTATCTGAAATTGGTGAATAGCAGAGAGACAAAAATAAAAACAGTTACTTTTTAAATGGGCCAAAAAATTCTGAAGAGTTTATTAAAACAAGCCACTAAAACACCTAAAAAAAAGTGTGGCACCTTGTCAATGTAATTCAGTTCCATACCTTGGTCAGAAGTAATCCCAGATATGCTAGGAGTATGGCAAGTTGACGGAGATTCTTCACTTAATCTGAATGAATCCTCAGTTTTAGGCTGTTCATCAACTGGACATTGCTCTCCTGAGAATCCAGAAGCTGAAGCACGTGTTTTTGCAATGGGCAGCTTTTCAGTGACAGAACCATCCTTTGGTATATCAGGAGCATCTGGTGTGAGAACAAGCCTTTATTATCAGCTTCTTACAAAATAATGTATAATAATATACGTTTTTGTAACCCATTGACATCTCCACCACCCATAACCACTCGTGTAGAACCACATCCCATGTAACACTAAAAATAAATTTTGACGGTCACACTGACATGCAGCAGCTGTGACTCTTAAACATAGTGGAGACCCTTATTCTACACATTACAGATCTTTTCATGCATTGACAACTTCCAACACAACTTTAAAAGGTGTGCACAAAACATTTAAGCTCAAGAGGAAAAAATTGAGGAATTCAGAGTAAATTTGATGGTAAAAACATCATAACTTTTTAAAGTACTATAGATCCATTTTAAGATTACATTTCAAAAGGGTAGTAAATCCTACATGGTTATACAGTCAGCTCTATCAAGATTTGAACTACATTATTATAAAGGAAAGTAGCCCTACCAAAATTTCAAGTAGCCAATTTAATTTGCATGTTTGTCTGACTTCCCAACACAAAACTGACTGTCTTTGTATGTTTTCCTTCGGTGGAAGTTTAAAAATAACACTGAACAGCGTGCAAAGAAAGTTGTGTCCGATAGCTCAGGGCTCGTGGATTTTGGTACCGGGCTCGTGATTCTTGTTCTTAACTTGCCCAGTGGGCTGTTTTTTTTAGGAAATTCAAATTACAGAAGACTTGCCAATCAATAAGGGTTTTAGGGTTAGTTGAAATGACTTGTGGGCTAGTACAAGCTAGCTACAGCTTGCCTGAATGGCAGGCTATAAAACTGACTTTCTTTGCACCCTGCTGAAGTTCAAATATGGCTACATGCTGCCCCACCACCGTTAAAGATTTGAAGATGCCTGATTTCTTAGGAAAGTAACTGAATCTATTAGGTAAGGGATGTAAAGACTGAGGTACGTACATTATTTTATATGTCTTGGCCATATTTATCTAGCTATCAGTAAAATGATTAAATATTCTGGGATTATGTTGGTGTACTAAATTTGTGGAGAAAATCTTATAGAACCTGCGTGTACACTTGACAATGTGATCAAAGAACAAAATGCATTCAGTGCTTGTGAGTGCACTGCACTCTTACATTTACATATTATATTGTGCCACAACAACTATATTAGTGTGATGTCTGGTACCACATGAATACTATCAGCACTTAACAAATAACTCTTACCATGACCCATTCTCCGCATTCTGTTCACAAGGGCTTCACATTGCTCCTTCCAACTGTACGTCTCTCCATAAGATGCTCTCAGTGATTTAATCTCTTGAAGCCTCATTCCATGCCTTAAACGAACAGCTTCTATTGCTTTTGCCCATTCTGCAGGATCATCTGAATTCACGATGCTAGCATTACCATGAGGAACATTCTCTAATGCTTTGGCAAATCCTGACCTACTGCCTACAAGAATTGGTAGTCCCGCAGACAAGGCCTCAAGTGCTACGAGCCCAAATCCCTCTGATTTTGACGGCATTATGGCAATGTCAGCTTCGCAAAGCAAATCTTTCAGTCTCTCTCTACTTTGTACAAATTTTCTAACAGTCAACTGCGCTTCCACAATACCACACTGAAGAAGTTTTTCTCTAACTTCTTCTTGCTTTCCTTCAGGTGCTCCAACAAAGATTAGACGATATGGTTTGTTATTTAACCGTTGATCAGTAAATGCGTAAGCAGCAATGTTGTAACCTTTGAGTTCAAAGTCCTCATCATCCCCACGACCAAATAACAACACTTTAAATTCACCATCCTCATTAGGGTCTTGTTTCACCACTAAATCCCCAAACTCCCTTTCAAAAAGGCCTGGAGTAATGGACAAAAGGTCTTGCTCTGTCTTATATCGCTGTAAATATGAAGAGTATGCTTCTTTTAGTCTGGGTCCCACAGGCACAATAAGGTCAGCAAGTTTGCAAAGCTCAACTTCTGATTCGTGTTTTGTTTCACCTTTTGAAATGGGATCACTGTAGGATTTGAAACTGCTCAGGTCCTCTGGAGCAGTGTGAACCACTTGTACCCACTTACAGTTTGAAAATTGGGCAGAATCTCTAATGAATTGTACTTGCCGACCAAGTTTAACACCATGGCCAACAACGATGTCCATGAAGTGGTCCTGGGGTGGGTTGCTCAACCAATCAAGACGATCATATGCTGCACGTTCCTTCGCCTCAACAATAGTGATTCCATAGCCATCTGCTTCTCTAATTTCTTCAGTGTTGCAAGCTCCCTCTGGGACTAGTAAAGAAATCTTCACCGCTGAATGATTTGAAAGGTGAATAGCAAGCTCTCTGTTTATGGTTGATAACCCACCAGCAGATGAACCCCACTCACCACCAAGAAGAGTAACATGTAATGCTGGAACACTGGTGTCACCATAGCAAGCCTACAAAGAACATGCAAATATGACAATAAATAACAGTAAGTGAACATAAATGTAAACTGTTGGTACTTCTGTTGAAGAACCATGCCCACTTAATTATTGTCATTGTTCTTTTACAATAAAAAACTATGATAATTGTTTAATCTAATTCTTCACATTGATCCCTGGTCACGTAATTAAAACTAATAAGAAAATAATTAATAATAAAAATAATAAATAATAAAAATGAAAGAAAACAAAGTAATAACAATTATTTATACAAAAATTTGTTTTCATCAACAACCGTAAAATTCCGAAAATAAGCCCCGGAGCTTATATTTTTTAAAGGCCCTTTTGGAGGGGCTTATTTTTGGAGGGGCTTATATTTGGAGGGGCTTATCTATGGAGGGAAATTTGCGTTTCAAAATTGATTGGGCTATTGTTATAGTTGGAAGTAAATTTACCATTTCGGTTTTGTTTTACTTTGTATTTGAGGGCAATTTTCCAAGTACAAGCCCCCTGGGGGCTTATATTTGGAGGGGTGATTTAACGGAAGGTTTTTTGCATTACCGGTTTCAGGGGCTTATATTTCGAGGGGCTTATACATGGAGGGGCTTTTTTTCGGAATTTTACGGTATATACGTAAGTTGATACAATGTAGGGGTAGAATACCCAATTTTTTTTTCACTCCCTCACCCAAAGACCCCCAAACAATGTCTAGAAAATTTCATTTAAATAGGAATAAATTAGGCATATCAATGTTATTTCCTCCAGATTTCAGTATTATTCTTAAAACAGTGACAAAATTGCGCTTTGATAAATTAACAGCTTACAATCAGTATATTTTAGAGGAAGAGTTTTGTCTTAGAGTTTCAAAATATGAGAAATTCCTTTTATATCTAAAGGTCAGGCGTGCTACAAGTTATGAAGTGAATAATTTTGGCATACATTTGTCACTTTCATTTTTTATTTTTGATACCATGACGCAAACTTCAATTAGGTCTATACATATGTGATCATAGAGGTAAATCGAAGTTATTCACCAAACAAACAAGGCTTAACCATAAATTTCTTGGATCTTGTGAACTAAAAGCACCCTTATGTCATCATATTGGCCGACGACTGTCAAGTGAACATGTTGACCAAGCCTCATTTGAAATAATGGTTAATATTAGTCAACATGACAACAATGTCAGTCAACAAATGCCAGCTGACATGTCAACAGCACAGTTGAATAAAGTATAACTTTTTGTAACAAGAAATAAAAAAAAGAATTAACCTCTGAATTGTCCAGACTCCTTGTTGCTTTCATGACCTCAGGCTAATAAGATGAGACAGCTTTGACTGATGAATAGAAGGGGAATACAAGTCCTTGCTATAGTAACATATTAATCATACTGCCCTCTTGTCAGATAATAATAATAATGTGACTCTCAGCTGTCAGTGCTGTGGTTAATCCAGGGAGAGATATGTCCAGGTTTGCATGCAGTTGCAAAAATTACAAAAAATTTGAAAATTCACTACATTAGTGAAAAGCAGTAAACGTGGAGGTAAGGAAGACCTCAGCTAAATCTGTGATTTTTGTGAAAACTGCAAATTAGAAAAAAGTTGGAAAATTTCAGCAAAATTCAGAAATTTGGCGAAGAGAGTAAAGAAGTGAAAGAGGAGGTTGAGAGGGCCTCGACAAAACCTGCGATTTTTGTGAAACTTGCAAAAAATTGGGCAAACATGAGATAGATAATTTCAAAGTTGCTCCATTAGTCTCTGTTTTACAGCCAGGCTAAGTGCAAAGCCATTGATATAAATTATTTTTTTTGGTATATTTGTTGTGGTTCAATTTTATCCTTGGTTCAAATTTTCTTTTCTTTTGTTTCAAACTCATTATCATATTATTATCATACATTACCATACCCAAAAACAAAAGAAAAGAAAATTTGAACCAAGGATAAAATTGAACCACAACATATTCACTAACACTTTTTTCACTTTGCCTCATTTTGAAAGCAACAATTTATATTTTGAAACTCACAAAAGTCCTATTGTATTTCACTGAGCCATCAAATGTATTTCAATGCCAGGGGAGCAGGAGCGGGAAGGGGGAGGGGTGGGGGTTGTTGGGGATGTGGCCGGGAATTAAGTTAATTGGTAAAGAATCAGTGTGTAATGTTGCATTATTCCGAAATGCCTTGGCAGCCATTTATTACCACTGAAGAATCAAAAAGTTCGTTTATTATTTCAAAATACATAAGCTTAGTGTATAAGACTTGATGCCAGTTCAATCAGTGTTCAAAGCCGGAAGTGGGTTGATCTTATGATTTTCTCGTCTAAATAAAACATCAACGCTTTTTATCTTGGTTAAGCTTGTTAACGTTACAGTTTCGATTTTTTTTATTACGGTTTTCTCCAATACAGTAAGTAAAAGTGTAAACATATACACTATAAAAATAAGTGTAGGAAGAGAGGGAAGCATCCAAAAGCGCACTAGACACCATACGTGGGATGCTCCACAATAAAGAGGAGTTCATTAATATTTTAGGTGGAAATCATTTTTCTTGAACTTCTTTATTAGTTCAAGCTGCATTTTGCTCAGCTAAACTTGCGAAAATTGCTTATTAAATTCAATATAGCTGCATAGTCTTTAGTTAAAGAGGAGACTTAAAGGAACAAAAACAGACAAAGACAAGAATCCTTACCCTGCCTTAGCTGAACAGCTCGACGTTCAGCTGTTAGTTTCTAACTTCTGATGTTCTTCCAGTGGTATCTCCTCTAATCTGACTCCTAAATCAACACCGTTCAAATCAGACTGTAGCCTGAGTATCAGGCCGCCTTCCTAACGGGCTAGGAGAAAGGAGATTTTAGAATCGAAATCAGACCGACACCGGCGCAATGTTGCTATGTATCTCCACATAAAATGTCCAACCTCGTCCCCAGGGTCTCCTCGTTTTTCAATTTGGCGGCGGCAGGAGAGAGGACTGGACAGAACACCTCTCGCGAAAACAGATTGGGTGCCTCACGAAAGTCCACCAGTTAGGAGTCCAAGGGTGGGTTTTTTTTTTGGGAGAATCCAAAAACGGATTTGTGATCTCAGATCATAAGGATTCTTCACTACCAAAAAACGAAAGATCCGAAAAAGGATCATTTACCATGACAACGGCATGTCCTCGTGTTCCTCGTGGGAAAAAAAAAAAAACAAACTGATCCTCACGGCGAAGACAAGAAGAAAAAGCAACATAAGCTAGGAATGAATATACGAAATATATATATTTCGGTTTGAAACACAAACGTTTCTCGAATACAATAAATTAAACTCCTTAGGATAGTGAAATTATAAGAATTTAAAATTGAAGCCGATGAATTTTTTTTTTTTAAATTGGACAATAAACCGGCGTAAGCAAACACTACATACGTACAAAAAACATGACAAGTAAGGGTTTAAAAACAGTCTACCAATAATTTGAATAGCTGACAAACATGGAATGATATGGCTCAAACCAGAAACTCATAAGGGGTTGATTCAACCCCTTATGAGTTTCTGCTCAAACTTAATAAGACCCCACCAACATGAGGTTCAGACCATTTTTTTTCGAAAAACCGCTGGTCAAAAATACTTTTTTCAAATCCTTTCCCAAAAAAACGCTCAGATTGTGAATCTCAAAAATCCGGATTTCGATTTTATCCGAAGAATCCACCCTGAGTGTGGATTTTATGGATTCATGATCCGTTTTTGGATATGCCCCCAAAAAACTCAAAATCCGTTTTTGGATTTTCCCGAAAAAACGCACCCTAACATCCATGCCTCTTCTAATGGAGTCAGTAAGAAAAGTAATTGCCGACTGTGTAGAGTACTTACGACCCTGACGACGGAATCAGCATTGGCATCTTGGAAACTAGACTGCAAAACAGTCCGTATTTTTGCGTATTCAAGTACACTGTTAACCTGAGATCAGGCCCAATTTTAGCGGTTCTCATACATTCTCTCTAAAGGCTACCACTAAAATTGGGCCTGATACAAACTCTCTCACGTTTGTGCTCGTTACGGCCAGATTTTGTATCAGGCTCTCTTTTCGTTTCGCCTTGCCCGCCGGAATGTAATTTTCAAAGCGAAACGAAAATAGAGCCTGATCTCAGGTTAGTGCACTATACGCACGAACAGTTAAACAAAAGCTGAAAACGGAGAGCGAGACTTGGGAGAGACGCTAAAAATACGGACTGTCCGTTTTGAATAAGATATATATTCATTCGAATTGCCCGCTTCTCCCAGCCACGGGCAATTCCCATTGGCTAAATTTTGACGCAAGCTCTTAGCGAACTGTCAAGTTATGTTTGCAACAAGTCATTTGTGATGTTCCCTACCATGATGAATTCATTGTCCGTTGGCGTGTTCAGTTGCGAGAGACTCGCAGCGCAGTTTCCACCTTTGTGGAGAAAGATTCTCCTTCGTCGAGGACAACGAAAAGTTCGTTTATCAGAAGGTCGGTCAATTTTGGTAACGTTTTCACCTTTTTCTAGTACTAGTAGGGGCAATAAACATATTTTCAGAGCTTATCCATCCACTCTTAAAATTGCCAAACTGTGTTTTGAAACAACAGCTGCACATTCTACAATTATCTGAAGCGCCCGGCTCGGCTTTCTCCTTCTTCGAGAAGCAGGAACAGACGGAACAGGCTTTGTTGGTGTACTGCCACTTCCATCCACTCATGTTTGATCTTCCAGAAAACACCACATTGTACACGGAAACAACGCTCAAGACTGCTTTCGGTATTCTCTCGCGAAATCAATTACCGGATGTATCAAATTTACAAAGAGGACAGAGTTGTGATTAGATTTTTGACAGCTCGACGACATTTTTGAACCCCCTGGTCAGAACGAACTCATTATATGGAAAACGGACAGTCGGTTTTTTTTTTCTCTCGCCTCACCTGCCCTACGTATTCGGGCATGTGAGGCTCAGGCGCTTGCTCTTACGCTGCTCTGACCCTACTCTAAACCAATTTTGCAAAAAAAAACGACTGTTTTGCAGTCTACTTGGAAACAGGTCACGTGAACCTGTCACGTCATAACCTGAGATCAGGCGTTATTTTGTTTTTTTGCTTCTTTACTTCTTTGGCTCGAGAGGGAAAAAAATAACGCCTGATACATTCATTTAACAAGCCGTCAACCGCCCCCTAGTTTACATAATCTAACGTCTGCATGACCTGTCATGTTATTAGCCAATAATCGTTTACCATACAGGAGTCAAATTTTTGCGCGAATAATGTCTCTTTTGAAATCAATTTTAGGGAAAAGGAAATTTTTAAGTACGTCCATGTTGAGATGGCTCTTCGATTCCCCCCCAAAATTTAAATGTGTTGTTTTTGTGATGAAATACTGCTAGCTGGAGCTGCCGTACCTTTATTTAACAGTTACAAATTTAAGAATTTACTGGTTAAAGCTCGTTGACTTCTTTCTGTGCCGAAAGCAGTGAAAAGAAAAATTAGTCTGAAGCACCATATTTCACGAACTGAAAGGTGTTGTGAAAGCGAAGATCGCTCAGAATAATTCGCAGATTTCTGAAGGAGGAATGACAGTCAAACCAAGTCAAGATTCCATTCATGAATTGATTATTTGAAAAGTGAACCCGTTTGTCGCTTCTGTAACTTGTAGCCGGTATCAAATTGCATTCAAATGATCGGTGAAGTTTTGACTGCAACTGTTTTAGTATACGATGAGATGGAGAATATTTCAATGGATGAAACTTCTATTTAGGCATTCTTCAAATTCAAGAAAACTGAGCCGGCGGAAATTTCATAACGAACTCGCATGTGTATTCACTGCTCATTACGCAAGCAAAAATGCAGACTGAAATCAACAACAACTAACGGATGGCGGCATTTTGGCTAATCGGAACAGCGCGTTGTTTTCTATCCAATCAGAAAAAAGTCCAGATTCTGGCTTTTTTACATGTGATCCGACAAAGAAATGTATCATGCCCTCTTCCCATGAGAGACATAAAGGGATAATAGGGAGAGGGCATGATCTCAGGCTAGTCACGTCAATACAGAGAGAGCCAGACCAATTGGTTTGCAAAGCGCGGGATTCCTTGGCACATACAGTATGTAACCCAGTATCCAGCCACTACAGTTTAACATTGCAATAACTTTCCTTTCTTAGTCGCAAGAGTTCCGAAATGTCGCCCAGAGACAATCTCAAGTCCTTAATGTGACGAGAGACAGTTAATTTTTTTGTCTTCGTTTCCATCACGAAATTAACCAACACGCGTTCGCAATAACTCAAACATTCTTATCGATAATATTTTTGTAAAGAACCCTGAACAAGTCAAAATCAGAGGAAACTTGATATCTGATTGACTCTATCTTTTCTCCTGATTTCTATTTGTTCCCTTATTGATTAAGGTCATATTCCGGATCAAAGAAATCGTATAATAAAATCTCTCATTTGTTTATCACTGAACTCCACGTTTTTTCTTTTTTTCCCAGGGTGACTGGTTATAATCGCCGCCGACGATGGAAAATGCGTCATTTTTTATTAACTCGACTTCAGTTAACCTTACTATGAAGCCTACTGCTCCGACAGAGAACCGAACACTTGACTATCCAGTTGTGATCGTTTTGTGCATCGTGCTGGGCCTTGGTAGTATTTTCGGAACAAGTGGAAACACTTTAGTTGTCTCCTCCATAATCAAGTTCGAGAACTTGAGAGCTATACCAGACTTGTTCATTTTCAGCCTATCAATATCAGACCTCCTCGTATCGGCGTTGTATCAACCTTTAAAAGCTTACAGGATTGCAAATTTGTCAGATGACTCCACGGTTATAAAGTTTGTGATATCTATAAGCGCCTTTCTTGGATATGTCGCGCTGATTGCTTCGATAACAAACATGCTAGGAGTAACCGTGGAACGCCTAATGTCCATTCGATTTCCTCTGAAATATGGACTTCTGGTGACAAAAACACGTGCTGTGGTAACATTGATTTGTATCTGGGTCTTTTCAATAGCCTATGGAGGAATATGGTCTGAAGACCTCGCTCCGGCAACTTACTCGTCAAGTTATTTTGTGGCGGTTCTTCTTGGAACAATTTTAATATATGTTTACATCTTTGTGGTTGCAAGCAGGCTGGAACGGTCGGTGGCTCACGTACAAAATGCCTCTACTAGGGAACAAAGAACTGGCTTTCGCAGGGAGCGAAAAGCAGCAAAAACCATCGCGGTCATCTTAGGAGTAGCGATTGTGTGTTGGTTTCCTCTCTTGGTGGTTCCTCGCGTCATTGCCAGTTATGTGCATAATACCACATACTTCACCATTTTTACGTTACTGCAAGTTTTGTCGGTTTGTAATTCTTCCATCAATCCATACATATACTGTGTGAGAAGCCGCAGGTATTATGATGCGTTTGTCAAACTGCTTGGGCTGCACAATCTTGTTAAGGTACAAGCCATTGTTGCTCCTACTTGCACACCACCTGATCAAGTGTCAAGAACCGAATACTAGCTGATCATGTCGACATGGAAAGCTACTCCGGCCTGTTCACACTGACACAAAGAGTGGCACAAAAACCTATCTGATATGTGATCGATCTGATTTCAAGATCGGAGTGGCACATATGACCGTTGATATGCGTGAGCGAAAGAGCTATCCGGTATAGTGTTTAAGTACATCCTCGGATACATCCGCAATTAGCACCACTGGAAACTGGAGAGAAATAGACCTTTTTACCCATACGGCGGCCATATTGAATTAGTTAGATTTGAGGAGTATTATGGGATGCCCAGGGGGCATGAGTACATTCTGATATATTCGCTTAGTATTAACGCGAACCTTTCGGGGCTTAGAATACGATTGTAATGGGCAAAGTAGATCGTTGTGCCGTGTTTGGATGTAATAATGACCGCCTTTTTCCCCGAGAAATTTAAAGTGAAAGACCATATTTCTAATACTAAGCGAGTATAACAGATCGTGCTTATGCCCCCTGGGCATGCCATAATACTCCTTAAATCGAATTAATTCAATATGGCCGCCGTATTGGTAAAAACGTCTGTTGAGGAGAATGTGTGCTCTAATGGTTACGAGTACCTATAACAAGCGTACGTTATCGGGACAACATACTATTCCGTATAAGTGTAGTCAGAAGGAAGGAAGGAAGGAAATAATCTATTCGTAGTAGATAAAAAGGAGACAGTAGGAAGTTAAAAAAAAATTAGTAGGATTCCTTTTTTTAACTACTCCTGTCACGATTAGTGTGGTTTACAGTAAGTTAAATTCAAGTTATAGCGGCCACTCTCTGAGAAGTTTTAATAAGACATAGACACCAGACACAAGCGAAATCTCAATACCTACCGCTGAATTTGACTTTGGCCGACCAACATGCTGCAACGATGCACGAGAAAAGAAACAAGGCTTTAAAATACATCTTTTGAATCAAGTAGTGTAGTACTTTGAACAGTACTGAAGCTTTGATCGACACGGCCGCTTTTAAACCAACGCTTTACAATTTAGGCAATCGCGTGAAAGGAAACCAGTTGATCTGTTTTTTTGCGCATGAAAGTGTCTCAATCCATCATCTCCTGAATAATGCGATTTTATCTCCCCGTTATTGCTGTTTGAATTAAAATAATACGATATAGTTTTTCATTAGTTGTAGGCATTATAACAAACACATCATTCATCGTGTAAACATATCCAGAAAATGACTCATAAAAAAGCTATAGAACTTGGTTTTTCCTTTACAAACTATATTTACATTTCCGCAGGTGGAATCAAAGTATTGTTGACTTCCGTAGAACAAAGTTCTACAACTGAATTTGTTCACGGTTTTGGTACGTTGGTTTGCCCCAGCAGTTGAGCGAGAGACGCAACTCAGAATCACATTTTTCCCTGCCAATGTTTGGCTCGTGATCATGCCTTCCGTTGATATGGGCAAAGGTTTTGTTTCTCTTTTCCTGTGGAAAGTAGAAAACGAATAAAATTTCATAAATGAACACCTGACAGGTGAAGCAACTACAATTCTGATCCGTTGCTTCTTTGCAATTTTGGATTTGGTTGAATTCGTGACCAAGTGGCCAGTTACTCACCCCCGGGGGTACTCCCGCGAATTTTGGATAGGGGTGTGCCGCGAAGGCAGTAGGAAGTTAAAAAAAAATTACAAACAAAATGTGTTGTGTTAAGTACATAAAAAAATCAAGATTTCCATCACCCACATCAAGATACAGCATGCGCGCGCGCTCTTAAAGTCTGTAAACCGAACTAACTGTGTGTTAAGTGTTCTCCGAGACGACAAAATACACACAAAAGATGGCCTATGCATAAGAACACACTTAATTAAAGTAGGGATGCGCTAAATATAACCGCTGACCTGATGCTACATTCCCCTTTTTAAAGAAAAAAACATAAATTACTGACTTTAACAGGGGCACCCAACGTCAATTTTCGGAAAATATCTGTTCGGAAGACGATTGGAGATCTAGAATTTTCGGAACATTTGTTGTAAAATTTCTTGCTTGCCTGCTCCTCCTAGGATTTTCGAACCTGATCTAAAAATGGTATAGTTGCCCATTTTTAACGGATTTTTGCCCTAAAAAGGTCACCTAGAATTTTCGGAAGCCTTTTTTCTGGCTGAAATTTTCGAAAAGGTAAGTTTTGATGCTTATAATTTTTGGATCACTAGACTTTCAGCTAGGAAATCCGAACAGATGAAAAATTTTTTGAGGATAAAAATATGACTATATCTACCGTTGAAATACTAAAATACGTTCAACAATGCTATGTTTAAGTGGTTTTGAACTATATCCTCGTTGGGTGCCCCTGATTTAGCAAACAAACTGTAACAAAACAAACTGGAGATAACGCTGCAACAAGAGCAATGTGTCCTTTTCTGCAAACTGAAAACATTATGCTTTAGTGAAAAGCTAGAAGAAGTCTGCTTTGTATCTAATACCAAGAGAGAATGAGCTAGATCATCCTCTCTTGCTAATACTTAACATATAGTCCTTAAATCTCTGTGGTTTTCTAGTTGTCCGACCAGACCGCGTGGTAGTAGAAACAGAAATTCCAGCTGGCGGTGTTCCAGGATTCTCGTGGGCCACTGTAACAGAGGATGGCTCAAATTTGGTGTCTGTCAGGTCCTCATCATTTGAGACTTCCGGTGTAGGGGTGATTTCCGGGATCTGAGACTCTTCAGTTCTCAATAAATGTCGACGGTTTCTTCGATACCCTCCGCCACGGGCTGTTTCAACCTTGCAAGGTCTGGATGAGGGAAGAACCTGTGAAACTCTAGTAGACCTAGCAGATTTCCACTTGTTGCCTTCTCTAACACTTACAACCTCACCATCCCTCAATGGTGGTAGTCCCCCCGCTGTTTTGTCATGCTGTAGCTTTTGCTTTCTTTTAGCTTAGAGAGGACCTCTTTAGGGTCATAGAGTGGAGGTTTCAACATATCCTGAGTCACTGCAATTGAGGTTCTCAAACGTCTGGCCATTAGCATTTTTCGAGTGACAGGCCAGTGACAGGTTAACTTCCTCCCCCCACCCAGTGCCTCCCCGCCCCCACAACACACATACACACACCCCAATGCAGCACCAAAGTTCCTATTGAAAATTACCCTTAAGTTTTCAAAATGAGATGGATCTTACCCACAAGACAGCTTCAGTAGTAGTTGGTCGGCAGTACTCAAGGCCAGGACACTCAAACATATATCATGGCCGAAAGAGACCTGGGGGGTGTTTCCGGGGAAGTTGTCTCAAAAACCATCAGAATAGTCGCGTAGACTGTTAAGCTAAAACAAAAGTATTAATTCCAACGGAGGAACTACAGGGCATTGCGCTCCAGTCCTAAGACTCACGGACTCACTAATCTCAAAAAAATCATAACGTACCGTAACCGAGGGGAGCACTCAAGGAAAGGTTGAGTCCCATTTTGCCGCCGAGGCCTTCAAAGCAAGACCTTGCTTAGGGGCTGTTTACTTAGAGGCAAGAAGATCCTAGCCGTGAGGCGAAACAACTTTTCGTTAGGTTTACATGCAGAAATTCCGTTCCGTGTGGAACAGAAGGAATTGAAGAGCAAAGATAACCCGTTGAACTTCACGAGGTTGGATTGTTGGAACAGAAGTAAAACAGCTTTATGGATCAAACAGCCTGGCCCTTTTCAAAAACACTATAACGCTGAAAACAAAAGCAAAAACAAAACAAAAAAGGCTAAATTAAGCCTTAAATCATTTTACAGTTGTTGAGGATGAGGTCGCCTTTGATGTGGGGTGGCTCACTGCTATTATAATCCACTGATTAATTTTGGCGCGATTTTATGGGCTATTTTGGGTCACGTGGTACCAAATCGGCCTCATGGGTTATTGACTCAGAGCCCATTCGGGCTCGAGGAATAATTGATAAATACACCCCGTTCGTGTCGGCCGTACGATTTTTCAGTGGCAAGAAAGCATCACAGAGTCAACAAAGCCGTGAGTCTCTTTTCAGTTTTTATCTTCTTTAATACATGATTTAAAATGAAAGCCGTAAAAACAAACTTGTTTTGAATAATCCAGTTAAACGAAACTTTTGAGCTGTTCGCAAATGACAGTTCCGAAAAATACAGAGAAATCAATAAAATAAGCTTAAGCTATGAAACGGAGATGAGAAAAAGTAACTTGGTTACAGTTCTTTATGCAGTCATAGCTCTCAGCTATGGAAAAGAAGACTTCAAAGTGTTTACGAAAGAATGCCTTTTTTGTTACTTTCAGCATGGAGAAAAGAGAGAAAAAAGCGTAGCGGGCCATGAAGGCGATAAATTGATCGAATCGTAAAGTGCGCAACCAAACTACAGAGCAACAGTTCGAGTCATATTCGATTATCAGGCGATTTAAAAGCTTAACTCAAGTAAATTCCGGTCAGTACAAATGGGCCTTATTATTTCTTCTACCTTTCCCTTGTATGACTTCCTCAGCTTCCACCATCCACAGCAACAAATCCAACAAATCCGGGTTTTTGCCAACTGGTCCAGATTGTTCAGTTTCTGTGTTTCATAGTTAAAATTACTTTCCTAACTCTTGCAGCGGCAGTTAGTGATATGGTTGGATTCTCGTTACTTATCCATTAGAAACGGTTTTTTTTGAGTAGTTTTCAAACATTGCTGCGGTAAAACATTAACTAAAAGCGCTGCTTTTTCCAGTTTTGATCTATGGGGCGTTGCGAGGTTTCATTTGACATGACAGCCTGTCAAGCCCTGGTCCAATCACAGTTTCACTAAAAAAATCAACCAATCAATGTGCTTGTTTGCGTCATTCGCACGCACGCTCACCTCTTGTTTTATAGAGATGAAAAAATTAACCAGAGGATTATAAAATAAATAAACCCGTTTCTGGCTTACTAGCATATAGGAAAATAATGCCCTTCGCTGCGAGATTGTCCTCAAAATTTCACATTTGCTCTCGAAGCTTCGCCTCTAAGGCAAATGTTTATTTTTCGGAAACGCTCTCAGTCGCGGGCATTATCCTCCGATATATAGCCGCTGGAAGGGGTTTATTTACTAAGTGTCTTCACTTATTCAGCTTCCGGTTCCTGCGTTATTTCCTTTGTTGTACACGAAGGGGTTTTCCTCAGTATTTTCTTTGATTTGAGATGTTCTGCAAAGGCTTTTGCGTAGAGCCCTTTTTAAAGTTTAGATATTCCTCCATCCACTCCGGTTCATTTTTTAACCATTCCAGTCTGATAGCATCGTATTTAACGGCTTTTACCACACTAACATCAGCTCCTCGTGGAAAAACAAACTCAATATATTCCTCAATCCTCTCCGGTTCATTCTTTAAACGTTTCAGTCTAATGGCATCGTTTTTATCTGCTTTTACCACACTAACATCAGCTTCTAGATAAAAAAACTTTTTCACAGCTGGTGCATTACCACATCTACCTGCCAGGTGAAGAGGAGGCGTGCGTTGTGAATCGCAGATGTTGATATTTTGCACCCCATACTTTTACCAGGAGATCGATTATTTTACTGCAATTGCTGTTGAAAGCTGAAAGGTGCACCTTTACTTTAAATATTTACATCCGCGTTGTGTTCAAGTAACAAACGACAGAGGTTCTTGTTCCCCATTGAGGCACACCAGTCCAAGGGTGTATTTCCATAATAATCATGAATATTTAAATCCGCGTTGTGTTCAAGCAACAATCTACAGAGGTTTCCGTCACCCCTTTTTGCACTCCAGTGCAATGGTGTATATCCATCTTCATCTTGACTATTTACATCCGCGTTATGTTCAAGTAACAATCTACAGAGGTTTTCGTTCCCCATTTCTTCATCTTGAGTATTTACATCCGCGTTGTGTTCAAGTAACAATCTACCGAGGTTATCGTCACCCTTTCTGGCACACCAGTGCAAGGGTGTACATCCATCTTCACCTTCAATATTTACATCCGCGTTATGTTCAAGTAACAATCTACAGAGGTTTTCGTTCTCCGT
The DNA here is from genome assembly GCA_942486035.1 of Porites lobata. NCBI lineage: Eukaryota > Metazoa > Cnidaria > Anthozoa > Scleractinia > Poritidae > Porites > Porites lobata. The sequence goes on from CALNXK010000009.1 coordinate 770,657, forward strand.
TAAGACACACCAGTGCAAGGGTGTATATCCACCTTCATCTTGAGTATTTACATCCGCGTTGTGTTCAAGTAACAATCTACCGAGGTTATCGTCACCCTTTCTGGCACACCAGTGCAAGGGTGTACATCCATCTTCACCTTCAATATTTATATCCGCGTTATGTTCAAGTAACAATCTAGAGAGGTTTTCGTTCCCCGTTAAGGCACACCAGTGCAGGGGTGTATATCCATCTCCATCTTGAGTATTTACATCCGCTTTGTGTTCAAGTAACAATCTACCGAGGTTATCGTCACCCTTTCTAGCACACCAGTGCAAGGGTGTACATCCATCTTCACCTTCAATATTTACATCCGCGTTATGTTCAAGTAACAATCTACAGAGGTTTTCGTTCCCCGTTAAGGCACACCAGTGCAAGGGTGTATATCCACCTTCATCTTGAGTATTTACATCCGCGTTGTGTTCAAGTAACAATCTACAGAGGTTTTCGTGCCCCGTTAAGACACACCAGTGCAAGGGTATATATCCATCTTCATCTTGAGTATTTACATCCGTTTTGTGTTCAAGTAACAATCTACAGAGGTTATCGTCACCCTTTCTGGCACACCAGTGCAAGGGTGTATATCCATCTTCACCTGCAATATTTACATCTGCTTTGTGTTCAAGTAACAATCTACAGAGGTTTTCGTTCCCCGTTAAGACACACCAATGCAAGGGTGTATATCCACCTTCATCTTGAGTATTTACATCCGCTTTGTGTTCAAGTAACAATCTACAGAGGTTTTCGTTACCCTTTCTAGCACACCAGTGAAATGGTGTATATCCATCTTTACCTTGAATATTTACAACCGCTTTGTGTTCAAGTAACAATCTACAGAGGCTTTCGTTACCCTCTTTGGCACACCGGTGCAAGGGTGTATATCCATCTTCACCTTCAATATTTACATCCGCTTTGTGTTCAAGTAACAATCTACAGAGGTTTTCGTTGCCCGTTAAGACACACCAGTGCAAGGGTGTATATCCATCTTCATCTTGAGTATTAACATCCGCGTTGTGTTCGAGTAACAATCTACAGAGGTTTTCGTTACCCTTTCTAGCACACCAGTGAAATGGTGTATATCCATCTTTACCTTGAATATTTACATCCGCTTTGTGTTCGAGTAACAATCTACAGAGGTTTTCGTTACCCTTTCTTGCACACCAGTGAAATGGTGTATATCCATCTTTACCTTGAATATTTACAACCGCTTTGTGTTCAAGTAACAATCTACAGAGGCTTTCGTTACCCTCTTTGGCACACCGGTGCAAGGGTGTATATCCATCTTCACCTTCAATATTTACATCCGCTTTGTGTTCAAGTAACAATCTACAGAGGATTTCGTTCCCCGTTAAGACACACCAGTGCAAGGGTGTATATCCATCTTCATCTTGAGTATTTACATCCGCGTTGTGTTCGAGTAACAATCTACAGAGATTTTCGTTACCCTTTCTAGCACACCAGTGAAATGGTGTATATCCATCTTTACCTTGAATATTTACATCCGCTTTGTGTTCGAGTAACAATCTACAGAGGTTTTCGTTACCCTCTCTGGCACACCAGTGAAATGGTGTATATCCATCTTTACCTTGAATATTTACATCCGCTTTGTGTTCCAGTAACAATCTACAGAGGCTTTCGTTACCATCTCTGGCACACCAGTGCAAGGGTGTATATCCATCTCTGTCTTCAGTATTTACATCCGCGTTGCGTTCAAGTAACAATCTACAGAGGTTTTCGTTACCCTTTTTGGCACACCAGTGAAATGGTGTATATCCACCTTTATCTTCAATATTTACATCCGCTTTGTGTGCGAGTAACAATCTACCGAGGCTTTCGTTACCATCTCTGGCACACCAGTGCAAGGGTGTATATCCATCTCTATCTTCAATATTTACATCCGCTTTGTGTTTGAGTAACAATCTACAGAGGTTTTCGTTACCATTTCTAGTACTCCAGTGCAAAGGTGTATATCCATCTTTACCTTGAATATTTACATCCGCTTTGTGTTCGAGTAACAATCTACAGAGGCTTTCGTTACCATTTCTAGTACTCCAGTGCAAGAGTGTATACCCATCTTCATCTTGAGTATTTACATCCGCATTGTATTCAAGTGACAATCTACAGAGGGTTTCGTTTTCCGTGAAAGCACACCAGTGCAAGGGTGTATATCCATCTTCATCTTGAGTATTTACATCCGCTTTGTGTTTAAGTAACAATCTATAGAGGTCTTCGTTTCCCTCTTTGGCACACCAGTGCAAGGCTGTACACCCATCTTCATCTTGAATATTTACATCCGCTTTGTGTTCAAGTAACAATCTACAGAGGTTTTCGTTACCCTTTCTAGTACTCGAGTGCAAGGGTGTATATCCATGAATATCTTGAATATTTACATCAGCGTTATGTTCAAGTAACAATCTACAGACGTTTTCGTTCCCCGTTAAGGCACACCAATTCAAGGGTGCAAATCCAGCTCCATCTTGAGTATTTACATCCGCGTTGTGTTTAAGTAACAATCGACAGAGATTTTCGTTATCCCTTCTAGTACTCCAGTGCAAGGGTGTATATCCACTTTTATCTTGAATATTTACATCCGCTTTGTGTTTAAGAAACAATCTACAGAGGTTTTCGTTTCCTTTTGAGGCACACAAGTGCAAGAGTGTATATCCATCTTCATACTGAGTATTTACATCCGCGTTATGTTCAAGTAACAACCTACAGAGGTTTTCGTTACCCTGAGAGGCACTCAAGTGCAAGGGTGTATATTCATCTTCATCTTGAGTATTTACATCCGCGTTATGTTCAAGTAACAATCTACAGAGGTTTTCGTTATTCTTTTTAGTACACCAGTGCAAGGGTGTATATCCATGGTTATCTTGAATATTTACATCCGCTTTGTGTTCAAGTAACAATCTACAAAGCGTTTCGTTACCTTTTAAGAATGATTGGTGAAGGGGTGTTCTTCCATAAGTATCTCGAATATTAACCTTTGCGTTGTGTTTAAGTAACAATCTGACGAGGTTTTCGTGACCTTCATTGACTGAAACGTGCAGTGGCGTGCACCCATTACTAATATAGACATTTACATCAGCTCCATGCCTTACAATTAACCTTGCTGCCATGTAGTTGTTCCACTCAGCTGCTAACATTAGTGGCGTTTCTTTGCATTCTCTCCTTTGGGCATTAACGTCGGCCCCAAGATCAATGAGGGTCTCAATAAACTGACTTGAGGATGAACGACTCGCTTGCAGCAAAGCTGTGCAATCATTGTTTGATCCTGGGGCACTGATATCTACACCGTCGTTTAATGCAAGTTCAACTGCCTGTTCGACATCATCATTGCATGTACTCCACTGCAGCTCAGTGAGTCTGCTCTGCTTAGCCAACTTTTCATAAATCCTTTTGATATCAACATGAAATGGGTTTTGTCTCTTTCTAAGTGACAAGAAGTCAACTGCCGTTTTTCCTACAAATTCTTTGGCGTTTTTTCCCGTTTTTGTAAGTTTCATCTCTTCTACAAAGTTGTCAAAAAGGCCACTTGCCTTTAACACAATGTCGTATTTTCCTTCGAAGACAGCCGCCTGGAGCGGATTAAATCCAGATTGTTCATCCACTTTCAAGAAAGCTTTTCTTGAGAGTTTCTTTAGACAGACCTATGATGAAAATGACCATCTTTTGAGCAAAAATAACAAAAAGGAAATTCATTTGCCACTACTTTTTAACTATTCTTATTGCGGATAAGAGATTAAGAGGATTTCACTGTATTCTTATTGCAAATGGACACATTTTACACAACATGTGATGGTGGTTGGCTGCTATGGTTAAAATATATGGCGTCATTGGTAACATAAGGGCAGGTTACTTAAAAACAGAAATGTGAGTTTTTTCGCACCATTTTGTTAATAATTCTCACTATGATCAAATTCACAAATCGCAACTGTGATAATATATATGAAGAAACGTGCGCGTTACACAAATTTTAATTTCCTGTTATTCTTACTCGAAAACTATCAACGACAAAAAGATTTGTGGAATGTTATGTGTCGGGGGAGCGCATGTGTATAAGACGCAACGCCAGCTAACCAGTACTTAAAATCTACCTTGATACCTTTATTAAGCGGACAGATACTCGGCCTTCGCTAATGTCGACTATTAATGGTTCGTTTTACAGTAATTTCACAGTAAATATGGTCCACTCATCCGCTTAATTTGGTGTCCGTTTAATATAGGATTTACTGCACTGTGATCTCCGGGTGGGCGTCAGAACCAAGGGAATAAAAATGACGTTCGTGTAGGGAAGGGACAAGCATAAGGTCTACGCGATGTAGGCTTAGACACAAGCTCATACGACAATGTAAAGGACGTACTGTAGTGTTCAACATTATCGGTATAGAATACAACCGACGAAAGTAAGCGAATTTTATCTGAAAGACAACGCTTGGCAAGAGGCACATACAATCTAATATCTTACTGGTTGATGAAGAGTTAGCCTGGCACCATTCTTCCGCAGCAACTGCGCTATGGAGTGGTGGTTTTGACGTTCAGCTTTTTGCAGAGGTGTGCGTTGAAACTAAAAACGACACAAGCAGAGTTTATCGTGTTACATGCCACGTGCTATTTGCCAACAAGAAAGAATATTCTAACTACCGGTATGTATACATACGGTAGTACATGTACAACATATAGTAGTTTATCCTCACTGCATACCCATTACCACATTACAATAAACTAAGTTATGGCGGGAGACCGCGACAACTGTGGCAACAAGGTAAGCAGCAGGCGACAAAGGTGGCCTCGTCAACCGGCACCAGTGGAGGAAGGTGGGGCGACAAAAGCTTCCTTGACCGGAACGCGGCCCAAATGATCACCGATAGATGCAAAACACGGGAATCTAAGCAGAAAGACCGCAAAGTATCATGCCCGCCCCGGAGACATGAAAGCCTGGCAGAATCTAAAGGTTTAGAGTCACATTTCGTGCTGCGCTAGTTATGCAGGCAGTGAGAATAGCCAAGTCAATTTAATCGGTCATCTTAGAGAGATTCATGTGTGAATAATAAAAAAAGAAACCAAGAACTTCCCTTGCCCCACCCTTTATTGCTCACCTTGTCTTTATTGTTGACGTTCGCTCCGTATTTCAACAATAGTTCGACTACAGATTGGTGTCCATACCAAGAGGCAAGATGAAGAGGAGTCAAAGAAAACTATGGAAAACAGGAAGAAATAACGCGGTTACATAAGATCGAAAAAAAGCCATCCAGTGCCATACTAATGATGTCCTTTTATGAAACATACTTAGAGTCTGCTACTGGATTAATTTTTAAAGGCCTAGTTTAGACCAAAGCCATAGCATCTCTACTTTATCTTCTTCAGTTTACAAGGACCAGTCAAAAAGAATAAAACTAAACTTTAGTCCAAATGCCACGTCGCAGGCCACTTTCCAGTAGTATAAGGCGCATCACCGAATTATCCTTTTTTTCAATGGAATCTTATTAATATGCGGTGGAATACATTACCGCCGATGACGTCATGGCCATTTGTCTTTACCTCATGAATAAAATGTAGTGGATTCTCATTATCGTACCTTTTGTATATTTGTAAGGCCCAGTTTGAACATAGACCTTTCAATGTACTGAACCTTCTCCCTTCAATTAAGTACACGAGGAGATCGACGTTTGAATGAATAAGTCCGATGTAGACCATTGAACATAGGCTCACAAATCCCTGTTTGTCATGTTCTAGTTTCATTTTTCCAGTTTGACAGATTTTCCAGTAATCTTTAGGTCGATGAATGTCTTGTTTTGATTGGTCGACTTACAACTAAAAAAGTATTCATACGCCACTTCCACATTTCCCTTTTTATGCAAAATTTTGGGGGGGCGCTAAGGTGCATTATGGGAAATGTGGAAGTGGCTTATATGGTTGAAACATATTTTTGAAGGAATAAGCGCTAACTCGGCTGTGACCTAAAATCGCTGAGCCCTATTAAACGTTAATTGATTATTCACGTTTATTTCCTGCCACTGTCATTGTCCATTGCAGACAACGTATTTTCCTGGTTCTGGTTCACTGATTCTTGGTACAGAAATTGTGCATAGTGATGAGTACGGAAGCAAACTAGCTCTTTCTGCAACCAAAAAAAAATTTTCGTTTTCCCTCATCACTTTTTAGTTCCTCTACATTTCTATTGTTAAAAAATTATCATTAAAAACCTTAAACTATTGGAAAGTGTTGCAGATTGCAGCACAAATAAATAAAACTTTTTGTAGTGTGTTCTTTAATTCTTCTATTTAATTACGCAAAGCTACGAAAGGAAAATCAAGCGGCTTGATTTTCCTTTCGTAGCTTGTCGTTACCCGTCATACTGAATGTTTTTCAGAATACATAGGTTCAGGATAAAATAAGAATTCGTGAATTAAGATCGGAGCACACAGAACACGTCTGCACAGCTCAGTGCACACGCGTGATTATCCACCACCACCACAATTCGATTGTTTTCCCTCCTGAACCACCACCAGCCTATTGTTTCTATTGTATTAGAAACGCACAAAAAGAGAAGATAATGGCAATCCATCGCTTTTTTTCATGAGATAAAGACAAAAGGCTATGACGTCGCGACGTTGATGTATTCCATCGCACGTTGATGAGATTGCACCGAAAAAAAGGATAGTTCGGACCCCATACGACCCTTTCCATTACAGATTGGTAGAAAAAAGTTATATGTTTTCATTCAAACCACTGATTCTTTATTAAGAAAATGCAGATAACACTGAACATTTTTCAGGCTCCTGAGGTAAAAACAAACAAACAAACACAAAACAGACAAATAAAATAACTCAAGTCATTTTCAATTTCTGCTTCGCCTCAACCTATTAAAATTTCAAGGCGGAAATTCCTTCCAAGTTCAAAATAAATTAGGCCTCCATAACTTTTCAAAACTGCAAAGTTGTATATTTAGGAAGTTTGAATGTGATCGTCCGGATGAGTACAGTACTGAATAGTAAGGTTTTTGACCACCAATGTGAGTGATCATCAGAGTCACCTTCCTGAGCGAGAGTCATCTTCAGAGTTTTTCTTGACCCTGCAGACGTCCTTTGGGGTTCGGTCAGGAATCCCAAAGGACGTCTGCGGGGAGGCTAACAGAAACCTTGCTTTGTTACATCTTCGCGTTTTGTTATTACCATTTATTGTTTTGTTGCAAAATAGACATACTACACTTGGTGAAAATGATGAAAATTTAATAAGCGCCCAGCTTCGAATAAGCGCCCACTCTCAAGGTCCAAATATTTAATAAGTGCCCAGGACGGTTAATATAATCGAAAAAATACGGTATCCGGTAAAGTGTGAAAATAGCTTAGGCATTCTACAGAAGAAAAGTTATGACTTATAGATATTTTCAGCAACAACACTATGCTATCTGTTAATCGCGCTTGTCACTACCGGCCGATTAGAATGGTGTGTTTGTTCATGAACGCAAGGCTTCTGCTCATAATCTACTAAAGTAAGAAAGGAATGTAAGAACCCGTAAGCATTAGATTTACATAGGCTGGGGAAGACTTAAACCTGATCTCTTTGGTCCACGTCTTCACCACTTTCAAGAAGCATTTTAACCATCTCGTATTGTCCACTGGCAGCAGCCTTGTGTAGAGGGCCTCTCGAAACCTGTTTCAAAAAATTAATATCCTTTTATCAGAGAGAAAAAAAAAATTAATGCTCCCATCAAATGATGCTTTTCACATTTGCACGTATTTTGTTTTTTTTTTAAATACACAAAGCGTGCACACCCAGTATTCTTTTTATCGCAGTGAACTTACTTTCGCTTTCTCAGCTCTCTCGATATGGCTCAGGACCTGCGTCCTGTCCTAGGAAGATTAAAAAAGGAAAAGTATACATTCAAAACCAGATCTACAACGACGTTCTATTAAATCACTTTAACTCTAAAATTACAAGGCAAACAACACACTTTTGACTGCCCATAACTTAGTGTATTCAAAAACCTTCATCTAAGAAACATCACTTAGCTAATGCTGGAAATTTCTACGAAGATGCAACGAAAAATTACCGACCACTTTCCTTTAAAACATAGGCACGTTTAACGTGCATGAGCTATTTTGATTGCTTCAGTCTAACCGTATCAACAGTCTACTGTTTTAGTCTTACATTAAGACTATTTTTTGCGCGAAGTTGGGTATTGCTGTTCATTAATGAAAACGCGAACCGCTGCGCACAGCTGAGTCGCTCATAATACTATAGATTCAATTTTCCTTGTCTTTCTTTCAGACATCTGTTGCAAAAATAAATAAATTGTTCCAGAACTTTGAATATCAACTCACCAAACGTTTTTTTAGTTAGAGGGAAGACTCGAAGGTTTCAAGGTTTTCATCATTGTTGTAGATGGTTGCATCATCATTATTCACGAGGTTGTCACGTGCGAATCTACTTAATGAAATAGTCTTTTACTCGACGACTTGATTCTAGAAGTGTTATAAGTTATTGCTTCTTAAGAAAACAGCGTTTAATTAAGGCACTAATTACAAAACTAAAGAGGTCTTCAAACATTTAAGTTACTGTTGTTATTGTGAAAAGCCAGTCTGCATGAGATATACAGTCACACAGTTTGCACGTGAAAGTGTTGGACTCTGCCCATTTCGTGGTTCGTACGTGAGGGAATTCGAGTTATCACACAGTAATCCAGTAAGCAGGATTATAACAATAAATCATGAACACAGTTTGCAAGTGAAGACGTTGGACTTTGCACGTAGTGCCAAGTGTAGTGGTCTATCTCACTTTGACACTCATGTATGGGCCGGGGCATCATTACTCATTCCTTCATTACTTGTAAGCTGCACCTAAGCAGTCTGGCAAAGTCCCCCAACCAGTGTTGTAAATTATCCCTGAAAAGCCCCAAAGGGAGTGGATAATGAGATATTTGCCATTTATACAGATGCTTCAACCACTGCCATATGAGCTATTTTTTTCAAAATACCTCAATCATGTCATTATAATATTTCCATACAATTCCAACCAATCAAATAAAACCAAACCAGTCTTTCTTTTCGACGTTGTCTAATGGGCGGAACTGGGTTTGAAAACTGTTATACTTTTTTCCGAGCTATTATTGCAGAATTGAGTAGACTGTACTTCTACAACGACTCGATTTCTTTTTCTTTCCAGTCTTTACTTGTTTTCATTTTTAGTCCCAAGTACTAAGCACCTACCTCGGAATCATCTAGGCTTGTGTCAGTTCGAGGTGAAGCTGCTTCTTGATCTGATTTAGTTGAAGGTGACACGCTACGGCTGATTGCTAACACAGAATAAAATTTCAAAAATACGCATTAAATTCATCTGTCGTGAATGTACTATTACAGAAAATACTCACAGCCTGGCACAATTACTGCACTACTGCAACATGAACGCATGAACGTCAACTAACAGCCATCTCTCCTGTGGTCATATAGTTAACTCACTGAAACAAACATTTCAACATTTTTATGACTGCTTAATCTTATTTCGATTAACATTTTATGCATTATCATTAATTTACCTGTTCATTTAGTGCAAACTGTTTCAGGGGGGTAATTTCAAGTTCAGAAGATTCTCTTTTGCTCTCATGTTAAAGATCCACCTCGCAGTGAAACACCTTACGACGATGATCATTTCAAAACACTGGCTCTTTTGACCCTGGATAGCTGCTGTCAAGAAGCAACCAACCTTTACACAAAATGCCATTGGCCGAGCAGTTTGGCAAATTCACTTTTATCCCGCGTTGATTTATTAGTGTATAATCTTAAGTTATGCTTTAAAGTGTTTTTAAAATCTTGTATACAATGTTGAATAAGTTAGATTTACGGAGTATTATGGGATGCACGGGGGGCATGAGCACATAATCGGTTTTACGAGCGCCTTTCAGGGCATTTTTTCTTAAAGTTTTCTGAATAAGATTGTAATGGGAAAAAGATTGTTGTGCCGTGTGTGGATGTAATAATGATGGGTGACCCTATTGGGCGGAATGGCGGACTGACGGAACGGAATGACAAAATACACGGAACATTCTGCTAAAATACGGAATATACGGAATAGTCTAAAACACGAAATTTACAGAACACTCTTTTTTCGTTTGAACTGGACTGACAAAAAAGTAGAGGCAAAGAATACATGGTTGTTTTGAAATATTGAAAATTCAATTTTCGTACTGCCGTTAGTGTCGAAAGACCATATTTCAAATACTTAGCGAGTACAACGGATTTTGCAAATGCCCCCTGGGCATCCCATAATACTCCTTAAATCGCATAAAAATTCAATATGGCCGCCGTATCGGTAAAAAGGTCTATTGTTCAATTATCTCGATTGAAGTCTCTAAGACGACCGCTTTATTAATACATTTTCATGTATACCTGAACGTACATCGCTGTAAAGCACTAGCAGAGATTTACATCAATTTCTTGTCCTAAGACCTCTAAAGATAATTGCCCAAGAAATTGTGCAACACCAACTCACCTGACTTTTCCATAAGAGCTTTCTTGCAAGTCAAATAGCTTTCTTCATCAATGATAGTCTTTAATCTGAGTGTCACCAAGTTGATTTCTTTCTTCATATCATCAGTTACCAAAAACCTCTCTGCAGCGTCATTCAGGACACCAGAACAATAGTCATTCCACAGACTTTCCAGACTTTGCAGGTCAGGACACTGACCTTTTATTACCAAAGATCCAACACCCACAGACGTTAAAGTTAAGTTGTAAGTATTTTCTACATGCTTAATGAAGTTGCTCAGTCCACTGGCTGTAGAAAGCTTGTTTGTTTTATTGTGTTCCAAGTACGCTTTAAGTTGTTGTCTTAACAATCCGTCCGCGAGGTCCTCCAGTTCACTACTTAAATCACGTGGGGTTATCGACATCTTAATAGTGTTTGCTGCTTCTGAAAATTATTTATTAAAAGCATATTACAGGGGCAACCAACAACCGTTTTCTGTAAACTATTTACTAATGTATAAGGAAACTCAGTGAGGCTCCTCAGCTTTTTGTTTGAAAAAAGCTTTTACACAAACAGAGCATTCTTAAGCTATTCACCATTTTCACATACTTCTTGCATGCATCTTGTTTACCCCCCAATTTCTCCTGGGTGACACTCGTCCCATGAGAAATCGAAGACAATGGTTATGCAAAATTTTGGGAAGCTAAGAAAGTGCGTGGTCTCTCTGAAAATGATGAATAGCAGAAAGACAAAAGTAATGTAATTATTCTATACCTTGGTCAGAAGTGTGCCCTGAAACGCTAGGAGTATGGCAAATTGAGGGAGATTCTTCACTTAATCTGGCTGCATCCTCAGTTTTAGGCTCATCAACTGGACATTGCTCTCCTGAGAATCCAGAAGCTGAAGCATGTGTTTTTCCAACAGGCTGCTTTTCATTGACTGAAACATCCTTTGGTATAGCAGAAGCATCTGGTGTGAGAACAAGCATTTATTATAAGCTTCTTACAAAATGTATGTATATACAACTGTATGCTTTGTAACCCATTCACATCTCCACCACCCATAACCACTCATGTGGAACCACATCCCACGTAACACTAAAAATAAATTTTTAACGACCACACAACTGCGACCCTCAAAGTGGTGGAGACCCTTATTCTACACAATAATTCACAGATCTTTTTATGCATTTACAACTTCCAATACCACGTTCATAGGTGTGAGCAAAACATTTAAGCCCAAGAAGCAATAGGAATTCATAATAAATTCAATGAGGATAATCCTACACATTTATACAGTCAACTTTATCAAGCTTTGAGCTATATTATTATAAAAGAAAGTATGCATCTCAAAATTTCAAGTAGCCAATTTAATTTGTATGTTTGTCACCTCACAACACAAACCTGACTGTCTTTGTATGTTTCCCATCAGTGAAAGTTTAAAAATAACAACACTGAAGTTCAAGTATGGCTACATGCCCCCCCCCCCCCCCCCCCACTGTAGAAGAATTGAAGGTGCATGATTTCTCAGGAAAATAACTGAATCTACTAGGTAAGGATTGTAAAGAGGTACATTATTTTATACAGTGTGTCTTGGCCATATTTATCTGGCAATCAATATTTAATGATAAAATATTCTGGGACAGTACATACATATACTAAATTTGCAAAGAAAACTCATAGAACCTGTGTGTACACTCAGCAATGTGGTCAAAGAAAAATATCTATTCAGTGCTTGTGAGTGCACTGCACTCTTACATTTTGCATATGTTGTGCTACAAAAACTATATTAGTTTAATGTCTAGTACAACATGAATACAGTGTAATCAAGTACATCTGTTCAGCACTTAACAAACAACTCTTACCGTGACCCATTCTCTGCATTCTGTTCACAAGGGCTTCACATTGCTCCTTCCAACTGTACATCTCTCCATAAGATGCTCTCAGTGATTTAATCTCTTGAAGCCTCATTCCATGCCTTAAACGAACAGCTTCTATTGCTTTTGCCCATTCTGTGGGATCATCTGAATTCACGATACATGCGTTACCATGAAGAATATTCTCTAAAGCTTTGGCAAATCCTGACCTACTGCCTACAAGAATGGGTAGTCCCGCAGACAAGGCCTCAAGTGCAACAAGACCAAATCCCTCTGATTTTGACGGCATTATGGCAAGGTCAGCTTCGCACAGCAAATCTTTCAGTCTCTCTCTACTTTGTATAAATTTTCTAACAGTCAACTGCGCTTCCATAATATCACGCTGAAGAAGTTTTTCTCTAACTTCTTCTTGCTTTCCTTCAGGTGCTCCAACAAAGATTAGACGATATGGTTTGTTTTTCAACCGTTGATCAGTGAATGCTTGAGCAGCAATGTTGTATCCTTTGAGTTCAAAGTCCTCATCATCCCCACGACCAAATAACAACACTTTAAATTCACCATCCTCATTAGGGTCTTGTTTTGCCACTAAATCCCCAAACTCCCTTTCAAAAAGGCCTGGAGTAATGGGCAAAAGGTCTTGATCTGTCTTGCATCGCTGTAAATATGAAGAGTATGCTTCTTTTAGTCTGGGTCCCACAGGCACAATAAGATCAGCAAGTTTGCAAAGCCCAACTTCTGATTCGTGTTTTGTTTCACCTATTGCAATGGGGTCACTGTAGGATTTGAAACTGCTCAGGTCCTCTGGAGCAGTGTGAACCACTTGTACCCACTTACAATATGAAAATTGAGCAGAATCTCTGATGAATTGTACTTGCCGACCAAGTTTAACACCATGGCCAACAACAATGTCCATGTAGTGGTCCTGGGGTGGGATGATCAACCAATCAAGACGATCATATGCTGCACGTTCTTTTGCCTCAACAATAGTGATTCCATAGCCATCTGCTTCTCTTATTTCTTCAGTGTTGCAAGCTCCCTCTGGGACTAGTAAAGAAATCTTCACTGCTGAATGATTTGAAAGGTGAATAGCAAGCTCTCTGTTTATGGTTGATAACCCACCAGCAGATGACCCCCACTCACCACCAAGAAGAGTAACATGTAACGCTGAAACACTGGGGTCACCATAGCAAGCCTACAAAGAACAATGACAATAAATAACAATAAGAACATATTGTAAACTGTTGGTACTTCTGTTAAAGAACCACAGCCACTCAATTTGCTTCAGTGTTTACAATAAAAATTATGATAATTGTTTAATCAAATTCTTCACATTGATCCTTTGTCACCTAATCAAAACTAATAAGAAAGTAATTAAAACTATAATAAAAATGAAAGAAACCAAAGTAACAGCAAATATTTGTACAAAAATTTGTTTCATCGACTATATGTAAGTTGATACAATGTACATGTAGGGGTAGAATAGCCAATTTTTTTTTCACTCCCCACCCAAAGACCCTCAGACATTTTCTAGAAACTTTCATTTAAATAGGAATAAATTAGGCATATCAATGTTATTTCTTTCAGATTTTAGTATTATTCTTAAAACAGTGACATGCGCCTTGATAAATTAACAGCTTACAATCAGTATATTATAGAGTTAAGAGTTTTGTTTTAGAGTTTCAAAATATGAGAAATTCCTTTTACATCCAAAGGTCAGGCATGCTACAAGTTATGAAGTGAACAATTTTAGCATATATTTGTCACTTCCATTTTTTTAAGTGTAATTTAACACGTATACTTCAATTAGGTGCATACATATGTGATCATAGAGGTAAATTGAAGTTACTCACCACACAAACAAGGCATAACCATAAATTTCTTCGATCTTCTGAACTAAGAGCACCCTTATGTCAACATATTGGCCGACTGTCAAGTCAACAAGTTGACCAAAATGAAGCCTCATTTGAAATAATGGTTAATATTAGTCAACATGATAACCATGTCAGTCAACAAATGCTAGCTGACATGTCAACAGCATAGTATAATATTCATGAATAAAGTATAACTTTTTGTAACAAGAAATAAAAAAAAGAATGAACCTCTGAATTGTCCAGACTCCTTGTTGCCTTCATGACCTCAGGCTTATCAGATGATGCAGCCATGACTGATGAATAGAAGGGGAATATAAGTCCTTGCTATAGTAACATATTAATCATACTGCCCACTTGTCAGATAATAATAATGTGCCTCTCAGACAGCTGTCAGCGCTGTAGTTAATCCAGTGAATAGCGGTTATGTAGCCACCTTTTAAGGTATCTGCACCGGCAAATTTTGCACATTTTTGCATCATTTTTAGTGGTTATTTTATGGATACTATCTATATGTCACTACATTGACAGTATTCCTTAGTTCTTGAGGAACTAGAGTATATCAAAATAAACTATGTTATGTCACCCGAAAGGTGTTGATTTAATTACCCCCTAGGGTGGCACGGAAAGAGAAAAATCAAAATTTCAGAAGAATCCTTAGAGCTATTGTTAAAAAAAAAAATGTAACACAAATAAGGAGGTACGATAGAATAATTCTGTGTTTGACCATGACACAGCTCCAATTAATCCACCCTCTAGGGTACAATTTGCTATTTTGTAATTTGATCCACACTTTGACATCAATAACTCAGCTGTACAGCAATTCTAACCTTTGGTCAAACACAGAATGATGCTTCCCCTGGAATTTGTTTGGATTTTAACTCCCAAAAGTCTTCTTTCCTGGGTTTCTGAGTCATTCCGACAGGATATTGGTTAGTTCCATTCCCCTTGGATACGGTAGCCTTGCACACCGGGGGATTATTTCATCAAGATCAGTTTCCATGTTGTAGTGGACATGGAACAATGCGAGTCCTGTCAATCTGTAGATTTCAACTGGGAAAGATTTTTTTTATCAAAGATTATTTATTATGGAGAATCTGACCGATTTCCGTAAAACGGTGGAAACCGGTGTGGATCCCCACCTGCTATAGCCCCCTTGGATTTTGATACGTGACCAGTTGCTAGGTGTGACGCAGTTCCGGAAGATGTGTTACTCAGTGTCAGCTATAATGCAGTGAAGCGCGCCGAAGTATGAAGATTGAAGGAGAGTTTTATTCAAAATTGAACAGAATTGCTTCTGTAAAGTGAAAGAAATTGGCAGAAAAAACAAACCAGAGGATTAGGGGCCAAGAAAACATTTTACTCTCCCGTCAAAATTGTCAGAATATATCAGGTGAGAAGACAGACTGATGTAATGTAAATTTAAAACAATAATAAGCCCTGGAAAATGGAGTATATTTCAAGAACATAACAAATATTGACAAGAAGCAAGTAATACTAGTCATCACAGCTTTAACAGAAGCAAGAAAAATCCAGTTGGACATACAGCAGCGGCAGTTTGTCAATGAATCCAAGCAGTGAATAGATTTTGTTCAGCACATCAATAGAACTTGATGCCGAAAAGAGAAGTCAAATTTTTCTTTAACTTCCTGTAAATCTGTCAACTTTTGAGTAGATTTTCTCTTGAATGCGAAGGTATAATCAAAAAAGAACACCAGATATCATATTACATCATCTGAACTTACTGTAGAAGGATTTTGAGGGCAAAATAAAATGTTGAAAATTTGCCGGTGCAGATACCTTAAACAAAATAAGGGTCCCGTTGGACTCACAGGCCTGGCATTTTGAGGTAAGCATTTGAAGAGCACTTCACAAGGTAGACTCCATAGACACTGCCTTGCCAATGAATAGTAAAACACAATAATAATAAAAAAGGGTAAACTTGCCTAACTTATTGCCTACTTTTTTGGGTTTTTGATTTATTGGGGTATAAACAACAAGAATACAGACATATGTCCAGGTTTGCATGCAGTTGCAAAAATTACAAAAAAAATGAAAATTCACTGCATTAGTGAAAAGCAGTAAACGGGGAGGTAAGAAAGACCTCCACTAAACCTGTGATTTTTGTGAAAACTGCAAATTAGAAAAAAATTGGAAAATTTCAAAAAAATTCAGAAATTCTGCGCCGAAGAGTGTAAAGCAGTGAAAGAGGAGCTTGAGAAGGCCTCAACAAAACCTGCAATTCTTGTGAAACTTGCAAAAAATTGGGCAAACATGAAATGGATAATTTCAAAGTTGCTCCATTAGTCTCTGTTTTACAGCCAGGCTAAGTCTTGAAGCCACTGAAACACAATTTTTGGGGGGGTGGGGGGGTTATTCACTAACACTTTTTTTCACTTAGCCTTGTTTTGAAAGTAACAATTTATATTTTGAAACTCACAGAAGTCCTATAGTATTTTACTGAGCCATCAAATGTAGTGGGTGAATCGTTTCAGTGCAGGGAGAGCAGGAAGGGGGAGGAGTGGGGGTTGTTGGGGATGTGGCTGGGAATTGTGTTAGTTGGCAAAGAATCAGTGTGTAATGTTGCATTATTCTGACTTACAATTACATCAGAATGCCTTAGCGGCCATTAATTACTACTGAAGAATCAGAAAGTTTGTTTATTATTTTAAAATTCATAAGCTTACTGTGTAAGACTTGATGCCACTTCAATCAGTGTTCAAAGCCGGAAGTGGGTTGATCGTATGATTTTCTCGTCAAAAACATCAACGCTTTTCATCTTGGTTAAGCTGGTTAACGTTACAGTTTTTATTTATTTTTTTTTATTACGGTCTTCTCCAATAAAGTAAGTAAAAGTGTAAACATATACACTGAAAAAATAAGTGTAGGAGGAGAGGGAAGCATCCAAAAGCGCACTAGGCACCATACGTGGGATGCTCCACAATAAAGAGGAGTTCACTAATATTTTAGGTGGAAATAATTTTTCTTGAACTTCTTTATATGTTCAAGCCGCATTTTAAGCTCAGCTAAACTTGAGAACATTGCTTATTAAATTCAATATTGCTGCATAATCTTTAGTTAAAGAGGATACTTAAAGGTACAAAAACAGACAAAGACAAGAATCCTTACCCTGCTGTAGCTGTACGGCTCGACGTTCAGCTGTTAGTTTCTAACTTTTGATGTTCTTCCAGTAATATCTCCTCTAATCTGACTCCTAAAATCAACACCGCTCAAATCAGACTGTAGCATGAGTATCAGGCCTTCCTAACGGGCTAGCCCAGGAGAAAGGAGATTTTAGATGATACTAACTTAAAATCGAAATCAGACCGACACCGCCATCATCCCCTTAGCAATGTTTCTATGTATGTACACATAAAATGTCCAACCTTGTCCGCAGGGTCTTCGCGGGAGAGAGGACTGGACAGAACACCTCCAGCGAAAACAGATTGGCTGCCTTGCGTTTTTTGGGGAGAATCCAAAAACGGATTTGTGATCTCAGATCATGCGGATTCTTCACTACCAAAAAACGGAAGATCCGAAAAAGGATCATTTACTATGACAACAGCATGTCCTCGTGCTCCTCGTGAGGAAAAAAAAAACAGCAACAACAAACTGATCCTCAGGGCGAAGACAAGAATAAAAAGCAACATAACTAGGAATGAATATACGAAATGTATATATTTCGGTTTGAAACACAAACGTTTCTCGAATAGAATACACTCCTAAGGATAGTGACATTATAAGAATTATTCAAAACTGAAGCCGATGAATTGTTTCTTTTAATTCACCTGGGAAATAAACCGGCGTAAGCAGACACTACATACGTACAAAAAAGCATGACAAGTAAGGGTTTACAAACAGTCGACAAATAATTTGAATAGATGACAAACATGGAATGATATGGCTCAAACTTAATAAGGCGCCACCAACATAGGTTAAGAGACTTAAGACCATTTTTTTTTTCGAAAAACCGCTTGTCAAAAATAATTTTTCAAATCCTTTCCCAAAAAAACGCTCAGATTGTGAATCTCAAAAATCCGGATTTGGATTTGATCGGAATAATCCACCCTGAGTGTAGATTTTATGGATTCATGATCCGTTTTTGGATATGCCCCAAAAAACTCAAATTCCGTTTTTGGATTCGGAAATCCGTATTTGGATTTTCGCGAAAAAACTCACCCTAACATCCATGTCTCTTCTAATGGAGTCACTAAGAACTGTGTAGAGTACTTACGACTCTGAGGACGGAATCAGCATTGGTATCTTGTAAACTAGACTGCAAAACAGTCCGTATTTTTGCGTATTCAAGTGCACTGTTAACCTGAGATCAGGCTCAATTTTAGCGGTTCTCATACAGTCTCTCTAACAGCTACCGCTAAGATTCTTTTGGTTTCGCCTTGCCCGCCGGAATGTAATTTTCAAAGCGAAACGAAAATAGAGCCTGATCTCAGGTTAATTCGGGCTCGAGGAATAATTGTCAAGTACAACCCGTCCGTGTCGGCCGTACGATTTTTCAGTGGCAAGAATGCATCACAGAGTCAACAAAGTGAGTCCCTTTTCAGTTTTTATCTTCTTTAATAATTTAAAATGAAAGCAGTAAAAACAAACTTGTTTTGCATAATCCAGTTAAGCGAAAATTTTGAGCTGTTCGCAAATGACAGTTCCGGAAAATACAGAGAAATCAATAAAATAAGCTTAAGCTATGAAACGAAGATGAGAAAAAGTAACTTGATTACAGTTCTTTATGCAGTCATAGCTGTCAGATATGGAAAAGAAAACTTCAAAGTGTTTAAGAAAATATGTCTTTTTTGTTACTTTCATCATGGAGAAAAGAGAGAAAAAAGCGTAGCGGGCCATGAAAGCAATAAATTGATCGAATCGTAAAGTGCGCAACCAAACTACAGAGCAACAGTTCGAGTCATATTCGATTATCAGGCGATTTAAAAGCTTAACTCAAGTAAATTCCGGTCAGTCAACCTGTTCTTACAGATGGGCCTTATTATTTCTTCTACCTTTCAGCTTCAGCTTCCACCATCCACAGCAACAAAATCCAACAAATCCGGGTTTTTGCCAACTGGTCCAGATTGTTCAGTTTCTGTGTTTCATAGTTGTAATTACTTTCCTAACTCTTGCAGCGGCAGTTAGTGATATGGTTGGATTCTCGTTACTTATCCATTAGAAACGGTTTTTTTGAGTAGTTTTCAAACATTGCTGCGGTAAAACATTAACTAAAAGCGCTGCTTTTTCCAGTTTTGATCTATGGGGCGTTGCGAGGGTTCATTTGACATGACAGCCTGTCAAGCCCTGGTCCAATCTTCAGGGCGGAAAAACGTAATGAGCATGCGTGAGCTTTTTTGCCCAGATCCCCTGGCCGGGTTTGAAAAAATGGCGGGATTCCAAATAAAAACAAAATGTTTCCACTCATAGCCTGGAAAGAACAGGAAATTTGTCTTCAAAAGTTGCAAGCTGTGGTTATAACCTTGTCGTTACTTAATTTTCTCGAAGAAAACCTCATAGTAAAACGGACTTTAGCGACATTAATTTCCTTGCGTTGTATTGGAAATGTGCATGCGTAGGTCCGATGTTTTTCAAGATGCATTCACAAAATGTGTTCATATAAGGAAGTTCCTGGATATATAAGGTCCGGAGCTCCACTGTGGACACAAAAACAACATATCTTTCGACAGTGATTTGCCCCAAAAAATTAACGCTTGCCCACAATGTGTTTGAAGTCACTGAACTTTGTCGCACTCGAGCTGATATTTTAAAACCCTCGCTCGATCGGACACTCGTAGTTTCGCAGATCACTAAAATATAAGCAAAATCCTCAATGTAGAAGTTATTGCGTTGATATGTGGGCAGAAAAATGGTCAATCTTTATCTAGTAAATCTTCCCAAAAATCGGTTTCAAAGCAACTATTGTTTTTAAACTTGCTCGTTTCGAGCAGATATATAAATTTTGCTTTGTGTTGTCAAGTTGAACACGCATAACATCTGTCAAAACCTGTGCGTAAATAGGATTTCCTTCAAACAAAGTTAACGTTACATTATTTCTAAAACTTCTTGCTGACAATGAAGAAATGAATTTTCTGTGCGAAAACAACCTGCTTAAAGATCTTAAAAGCAAAAGATCAGTTGGTTCAGTTGCAACTTGGCAGCCAAGCCATGATTCACCATTTAGCTGTTTTCGATAAGCTTAACTGGTCCATGCGAGGGTCTTCGTTTAAGAAAATTAAACTCAGCCGATCATGAGAAAATACAGAAAATAGCACACTGAAGGGTTTGTTTTGTTCGCCTCAGTCAAATCAAACTGCAGCAATTGTTTACGGGGAAAGAATCAATTGTTTTGAAGTCACTGCCGGCAGTTGTCGTTCTCTACTTCACAGCGAGTGAAAAAGACATTTTGCGTACAGAAAGTTATTCTTATAAAGAACAGAAACCAGTGCACTGGAAAACAAAGCCATGTAATGAAAAATGAAAAAACCTCTGACTATAGTTACTTGAGCAACAGAAACATGATCGTGAGTAAGCTTGCTGGCCTTCTATTTCCGAGAAAGTTTAATAAGCGCACAAGTTTGTTCACTCTGATGCGTTTATATAACAGGGATATGGTTCTTTGAGTGAAGACAAAGATAGAGCTGGTTCTGCAAAGGTAATAAATCTGGGCATGTAAAAAAAGTAACCGTAACTACTAATAAGAGAATACAAGCGTGTTTTAATTGAACCCAGCGAAATCTGACTCATAAATTAATCGGATGCACAATCAGAAAAATACTCGCCTCTTAAGAAATGTTCAAAACCTTTTATTCCACCTCAGACTGACGGAATGATCCGTTTTTCCTTTAACATTGGTTGTTCTGAATCCAAAGTAATTTTCAAGCGACGAAAAAAAAGCAAACATGTCAAATAAGAATGCTTTACAGGGAGCAAACGTTCGCACCTCGTGCATTTCACTCAGAACTCCAAACAAACAAGCACAGTCAACACACAGAAAAGCCCGCCTTGAGCGTGCGATAAGGGATGCGCAGAAGCTTGCGCAGAACGTTTTTCCGCCCTGAAGGTCCAATCACAATTTCACTAAAAAAATTAACCAATCAATGTGCTTGTTTGCGTCATTCGCACGCACGCTCACCTCTTGTTTTATAGTGATTAAAAAATTAATCAGAGGATTATAAAATAAATAAACCCCTTTCAGGCTTACTAGTATATCGGAGGATAATGCCCTTCGCTGCGAGATTGTCCTTGCCCTCTAAGCTTCGCTTCTAAGGCAAACGTTTATTTTTTGGAAATCTCTCAGTCGCGGGCATTATCCTCTGGTATACAGCCGCCGGAAGGGGTTTATTTACTGAGTGTCTTCACTTATTCAGCTTCCGGTTCGTGCTTTATTTCCTTTGTTGTATACGAAGGGGTTTTCCTCAGTATTTTCTTTGATTTGAGATGTTCAGGGTGTCCAGCGGCATGGTTGCTCAAAAAAAATAGGAAAATAGGAAACTCAGGATTGAGAAAATAGGAAAAATAGGAAACTTTGCATTAAAAATAGGAGAAAAATATGAAAATCAAAAGTGCTTTTGTTGACAAAGATAATCTCCCTGCACCCCATCAGGGTTATAATAAAGGCTACGAGTCCTCAGATTCTATGTTCACAGGATTTAGATCAACTTTCGCGGCTATTAAAGAAGGAGTGAAAATGATCAGTAACTTTTAGTTTACTGCCTCAGTTACGCTGTAATCAGAATGATATGATTGACTACAGGTCGATCGTGGTTCTATAATCAAAAGTTATCATATGGAAATTCCCTTCAAGTTAACAGCAAATCTTTGAAAGCTGCGAAGAGTGAAATTTCTTAGGCGGATACAAAATTTCTTACGATTGAGTTGTCATTGAAGGACATCGAACTAGGACTTGAAAGTCCTATGGAAAGCTTTCCTTCCATTAATCTGCAATCTGCAGCTGGTGGAGAATATGCTTGTTTGAGTCAAAAGACCGCATAATTTTAAGTACGGAACCGGGCTCTGCGCGGTGTATGCAAAATGACACTGATCTATTTCACCGGTACCAGATTGTAAGTTCTAAGAAGAACATAACCCTGCTTAGCTATGGACTGCAAGACCAGTTTCGCAACCAAAATATTGGATCCTTCACCAGTTGCTTAGGTATAGCTGTTAACAAAGGCTCACCAAGAGAGCTAGTCCGTAAACTAAACTTTAGTCTGTTCTTTTCATGTAGCATCCAGAATAAGCTAGTGATTGGTTTTTTAAACAAGAAGCTGATCGGATGATCTATCTGGCCGATATTCTGAGAGGACAACTTGATCCTGTTTTCAGTTTCAAAGATGAACATAAAAGCAAGCAAGACTTCAAAATAAAATATAACATGTACGGATACTGAAATGCGGTTTCAGTGGGCTATGCAAATTATCATTCAATAGTCATGAGGACTATAACGCTTCATACAATACATGCAGGTGCACTAGAAAATTATACAAAAAGTAACAATATAAAGACAAATGTTAACAGAAATCTAATAGGCAATAGAGGTCATAGCCTGTGTACAGACGTCCCCCCTCCCTCAGGAAAAGTCGGGAGAGGAGACGTCTGTGAATCGCCGTTGTTAATCGTGCATAAATTATATTTTTGTTCTTCCGCTGACGGTTGAAAAGGCACATGTAGGTCAAAAAATAGCTCTGGCATCTGTGCACAAGCTAGCCGAACACCTTCACGCAATGTCCACCCAAAATCAGATAATGTCCTCAGAGGCTCAACTTTTCCCCGGGGAATCTATTCTGAGGTTCATTCAACAATCACAACACCGGAAATTATTTGCGTAATGGCATTAACATTACAACCAATGAGAGGCTGTCCCCAACATTCCGGGGAAACGATAACACGATTATCGTCGGAGATTCACAGACATCTCCTCTCCCGATTATTCCTGAGGGAGGGGCCACGTCTGTTCACAGGCTATAGAGGTCATGGAAAGAACAAACGTAATTCTCATTTTTACTAATAATAGAACATCAAAGTCAACATGCTACTCGCTTTATGAAAAATTTCACTCAACAACACATACAACTATAATTCCATTTTCAATTTTGTTACAAATTTGGGCTTCACCAGCTAAAAAATAGGAAAAATAGGAGGTTTTAGTTTAAAAATAGGAGAAAATAGGAATAGGCTCAAAACATAGGAAAAAATAGGAACTGGACACCCTGGATGTTCTGTAGAGCCCTTTTTAAAGTTTAGATGTTCCTCCACCCTCTCCGGTTCATTTTTTAAACGTTCCAGTCTGATAGCATAGTATTTAACGGCTTTTACCACACTAACATCAGCTTCTGGAAAAACAAACTCAATATATTCCTCCATCCTCTCCGGTTCATTCTTTGAACGTTCCAGTCTAACGGCATCGTTTTTATCTGCCTTTACCACACTAACATCAGTTCCTAGATAAAAAAGCTTTTTCACAGCTCGTGCATTACCACATCTAACTGCCAGGTAAAGAGGAGGTGTGCGTTGTGCATCACAGATGTTGATATTTTGCAACGCATACTTTCACCAGGAGATCGATTATTTTACTGCAATTGCTGTTCAAAACTGAAGGTTACACCTTTAACTTAAATATTTACATCCGTGTTGTGTTCAAGTAACAATTTATAGAGGTTCTCGTTCCCCAATGAGGCACACCAGTGCAAGGGTGTATATCCACAATCATCATGAATATTTAAATCCGCGTTGTGTTCAAGCAACAATCTACAGAGGGTTTCGTTACCCTTTAACGCACTCAAGTGCAATGGTGTATAACCATATTCATCTTGAGTATTCACATCCGCGTTATGTTCAAGTAACAATCTACAGAGGTTTTCGTTCCCCTTTAAGGCACACCAGTGCAATGGTGTATATCCATCTTCATCTTGAGTATTTACATCCGCTTTGTGTTCAAGTAATAATCTACAGAGGTTATCGTTGCCCTTTATGGCACACCAGTGCAATGGTGTATATCCATCTTCATCTTGAGTATTTACATCCGCTTTGTGTTCAAGTAACAATCTACCGAGGTTCTCGTTACCCTTTCTGGCACACCAGAGCAAGGGTGTATATCCATCTTCACCTTCAATATTTACATCCGCATTGTATTTAAGTAACAATCTACAGAGGGTTTCGTTTTCCGTTAAAGCACACCAGTGCAAGGGTGTATATCCATCTTCATCTTGAGTATTTACATCCGCTTTGTGTTCAAGTAACAATCTACCGAGGTTTTCGTTCCCCTTTCTGGCACACCAGTGCAAGGGTGTATATCCATCTTCACCTTCAATATTTACATCCGCTTTGTGTTCAAGTAACAATCTACCGAGGTTTTCGTTCCCCTTTCTAGCACACCAGTGAAATGGTGTATATCCATCTTTACCTTGAATATTTACATCCGCTTCGTGTTCAAGTATGAATCTACAGAGGCTTTCGTTACCATCTCTGGCACCCCAGTGCAAGGGTGTATATCCATCTTCACCTTGAATATTTACATCTGCTTTGTGTTCGAGTAACAATCTACAGAGGCTTTCGTTACCATCTCTGGCACACCAGTGCAAGGGTGTATATCCATCTTTACCTTGAATATTTACATCCGCTTCGTGTTCAAGTAGCAATCTACAGAGACTTTCGTTACCATCTCTGGCACACCAGTACAAGGGTGTATATCCATCTTTACCTTGAATATTTACATCCGCTTTGTGTTCGAGTAACAATCTACAGAGGCTTTCGTTACTCTCTGTGGCACACCAGTGCAAGGGTGTATATCCATCTTCACCTTGAATATTTACATCCGCTTTGTGTTCAAGTAACAATCTACAGAGGTTTTCGTTACCATCTCTGGCACACCAGTGCAAGGGTGTATATCCATCTTTACCTTGAATATTTACATCCGCTTCGTGTTCAAGTAGCAATCTACAGAGGCTTTCGTTACCATCTCTGGCACACCAGTACAAGGGTGTATATCCATCTTTACCTTGAATATTTACATCCGCTTTGTGTTCGAGCAACAATCTACAGAGGCTTTCGTTACTCTCTGTGGCACACCAGTGCAAGGGTGTATATCCATCTTCACCTTGAATATTTACATCCGCTTTGTGTTCAAGTAGCAATCTACAGAGGTTTTCGTTACCATCTCTGGCACACCAGTACAAGGGTGTATATCCATCTTCCTCTTCAGTATTTACATCTGCGTTGTGTTCGAGTAACAGTCTACAGAGGCTTTCGTTACCATCTCTGGCACACCAGTGTAAGGGTGTATATCCATCTCTATCTTCAATATTTACATCCGCTTTGTGTTCGAGTAACAATCTACAGAGGTTTTCGTTACCCTTTATAGCACACCAGTGCAAGGGTGTATATCCATCTCTATCTTCAATATTTACATCCGCTTTGTGTTCAAGTAACAATCTACAGAGGTTTTCGTTACCCTTTCTGGCACACCAATGAAGTGGTGTATCTCCACCTTTATCTTGAATATTTACATTTGCTTTGTGTTCAAGTAACAATCTACACAGGTTTTCGTTACCCTTTCTGGCACACCAATGAAGTGGTGTATCTCCACCTTTATCTTGAATATTTACATTTGCTTTGTGTTCAAGTATCAATCTACAGAGGGTTTCGTTACCCGTTAACGCACACCATCGCAAGGGTGTGTATCCATGATTATCTTGAATATTTACATCCGCTTTGTGTTCAAGTAACAATCTACAGAGGGTTTCGTTACCTTTTAAGAATGATTGGTGAAGGGGTGTTTTTCCATAAGTATTTTGCATATTAACCTTTGCGTTGTGTTTAAGTAACAATCTGACGAGGTTTTCGTGACCTTTATCGACTGAAACGTGCAGTGGCGTGCACCCATTACTAATATGGACATTTACGTCAGCTCCATGCCTTAAAATTAAGCTTGCTGCCATGTAGTTGTTCCAGTCAGCTGCTAACATTAGTGGCGTTTCTTTGCATTCTGTCCTTTGGGCATTAACGTCGGCCCCAAGATCAATAAGGATCTCAATAAACTGACTTGAGGACGAACGACTCGCCTGCAGCAAAGCTGTGTAATCATTGTCTGATCCTGGGGCATTGATATCTACACCGTCATTTAATGCAAGTTCAACTGCCTGTTCGACATCATCATCATTGCATGTACCCCACTGCAGCTCAGTCAGTCTGCTGTTGCCCTCAGCCAACTTTTCATAAATCTTTTCGATATCATTATGAAATGGGTTTTTTCTCTTTCTGAGAGACAAGAAGTCAACTGCCGTTTTTCCTATAAATTCTTTAGCGTTTTTTCCTGTTTTTGTAAGTTCCATCTCTTCTACAAAGTTGCCAAAAAGGCCACTTGCTTTTAAAACAATGTTGTATTTTCCTTCAAAGACAGCCGCCTGGAGCAGATTAAATCCGGATTCTTCATCCACTTGCAAGAAAGCTTTTCTTGAGAGTTTCTTTAGACAGACCTATGATAAAAATGACCATGTTTTGAGCGAAAATAATTAAAAGGAAGTTCATTTGCCACTACTTTTTAACTATTCTTATTGCAGATAAGAGATTAACAGGATTTCACTGTATTCTTATTGCAAATGGACACATTTTACCCAACACGCGATGGTGGTTGGTTGCTATGTTTAAAATATATGGCGTCATTGGTAACATAAGGGCAGGCTACTTATAAACAGAAATGTGAGTTTTTTCCATAGTTATTAGAGGAGACTGGTTATGAAAAGCGGCAAACATCAATGATAAAAACAACAGTGCTGCAGTTTATGTTGGAAGCACCCTGAAAGTGCACAATCCTTTGTTTTCTGTTGGCAAATTGTTACGGAATAAATTAATGCAACGTTTTTATTGGTCAATACAAACAAAATGATAGGAATTCTTTTGAACGTTGTGCACTTTCAGGTCCACAAAAACATATAACAAAGGAGTCTGACGGGTTTCATAACCATTCCACTCAATTAACTATGGTGAAACGAAAGAAACCTGCACATTACACAAATTTTAATCTCCTATTAGTATTATTATTATTATTATTAGCAAACTATCAACAACAAAAAGATTTGTGGAATGTTATGTGTCGAAGTAAGACCTGAGCCAAAGAAGTGTGTGAAAAGCAAGCTGCAAGCAGTCAAAAGCGGCCCGTGTTTATTTTAAGGTTTGCTGCACGCTAACTTTTCCTTATCCCCAATGGGATTCAACATAAGACAATGAGCATTTCCAAAACGTTTCTAACGTTCATGCTTTTCCGAGTTTGACAGCAATGATAATTATTTTTGACCAAAAGTATGACAATGGCTCCAGCGGACGACAAAATTGATGTGACAATTTTGAAGCTGTCAGATAGAGGCCGAGAGGGGAAACGTTTTGAAAGCAGGACTTTGTGGATCTCTCCTTCACCCTCCCAACCAATGTCGACTTTTTTGTTGTCTCCTGCAGGTAACTAGGGTAGGCCTTGAATTCGAAACCAAAGTCGTTGAGGAAAAAGGTCTTAATCCGCTAATTTTCTGCTGTTTCTGTTTTTATGGCGGCTATTAATGGGGAACACCAGACACTCACCATGTTATTCAACTTACATTGAAAAGCTCATCAAAGGCTATCTAATAAATAGTTAATCTTTGGAAAATCCTACACAACATCAACAACAACAAAATGGACTAGCCCGCGTAACTGGAGGTGGATGGGTGGGTGGGTGGCAGGAATGTTACTGTCGTAACCTTTATACACAGGTGGAAGTACGGATTTGCTTGTAAGTTTGATCGTTAAAGTTGAGATGCACTTTCCAAACAATAATTTAGTTTTCTTCCTTCCATGCGATTGCAGGATATTAAACCCCCATCCCCAGTGTACCCAAAAACCATTCAGGGAGCGCATGTGTATAAGACGCAACGCCAGCCAACCAATAGTTAAAATCTACCATGATACCTTTATTAAGCGGACAGATACTCGACCTTCGCTAATGTCGGCTTTTAATGGTTCGTTTTACAGTAATTTCACAGTAAATATGGTACGAAACCTTTGAGACAAACTGATCCACTCATCCGCTTAATTTGGTGTCCGTTTAATATAAGATTTACTGCACTGTGACAGAACCAAGGGAATAAAAATGATGTTCGTGTAGAGAAGGGACAAGCATAAGGTCTACGCGATGTAGGCTTAGATACAAGCTCATACGACAATGTAAAGGTCGTACTGTAATGTTCAACATTATCGGCATAGAATACAACAAATGTAAGCGAATCTCATCTGAAAGACAGGGCTTGGCAAGAAGCACATACAATCTAATATCTTACTGGTTGATGAAGACTTGGCCTGGCACCATTCTTCAGCAGCAACTGCGCAACGGCGTGGTGGTTTTGACGTTCAGCTTTTTGCAGAGGTGTGCGTTGAAACTAAAAACGTCACAAGCAGAGTAAGTCGTGTTACATGCCACGTGCTATTTGCTAACAAGAATGAGAGAATATTCTTACCACCGGTATGTCTACATAAGGTAGTACATGTACAACATATAGTAGTTTAATATCCTCACTGCATACCCATTACCACATCACAGTAAACTAAATTATGGGAGGAGACCGCGACAACTGTGGCAACAAGGTAAGCAGCAGGCGACAAAGGTGGCCCCGTCAACCGGCACCAGGGGAGGAAGGTGGGGCGACAAAAGCTTCCTTGACCGCGGGAAAGCGGGCCAATTGATCACCGACAGATACAAAGCACGGGAATTTAAGCAGAAGGACCGCAAAGTATCATGCCCGCCTGGGAGACATGAAAGCACGGCGGAATCTAAAGATTCAGAGTCCCATTCCGTGCTGCGTTAATTATGTATGCAGTGAGAATAGTTGACTATCCAAACAACAAAGAAACCTGCATTAAGCGGTTTCTTACGAGACTTTCAAAATATTTTAAATCAGCTCTGCCATTCGACCGCTTGATGCAGCGCACCCGCTTACTACAGTGAAACCTGCATAAAGCGGAAGAACGGGACAGTTTGTTTTAAGCGACCAAATAAGGAAATGATGTAAAAAAACTTAAAACAACGCTTCACATCATCACTAAAAATAACTAGAAAACTTATCAAACCGGTTAAACCACTTCAAAGGCTATGACGTAATCGATTGTATAGCATTCCACCGCTCGTTAATGAGATTCCACCGTATAAAAACGGCCCAACGGGTGTACCTTATACTACTCAACACTTAAAAGTAAAAAAGTTGAATACATCAACACGGTTTTCAAGTCAACTTAATTGGTCATTCTAGAGAGATTCATGTGTGGAAAACAAAAACCAGAACTTCCCTTGCCCCAACCTCCATTACTCACCTTGTCTTGAGTGTTGACGTTCGCTCCGTATTTCAACAACAGTTTGACAACAGATTCGTGTCCATACCAAGAGGCAAGATGAAGAGGAGTCAAAGAAAACTATGGAAAACAGGAAGAAATAACGCGGTTAAATAAGATCGAAAAAAAGCCATCCACTGCCATACTAATGATGGCCTGTTATGAAATAAACTTAGAGTCTGCTATTGGATTAATTTTTAAAGGTCTAGTTTAGACCAACGCCATAGCATCTCTACTTTATCTTCTTCAGTTTACAAGGAGTAATCAAAGAATAAAACTAAACTTTAGTCCAAATGCCACGTCGCAGGCCACTTTCCAGTAGCATAGGGCGCATTACCGAATTATCCTTTTTTTTTCGATGGAATGTTATTAACATGCCGTCGATGTCGTCATGGCCTTTTGTCTTCATCCATGAATAAAATGTGGTGGATTCTCATTATCGTACCGTTTGTATATTTCTAAGGCCCAGTTCAACCATCGAACTTTTCATGTACTTATTAAGTCCGATGTAGACCGTTTGTCATCTTCTAGTTTTATTTCACCGGTTTGACAGATTTTCTAGTAATTTTCAGGTTGATGAATGTCTTGGTTTTGATTGGTCGACTTACAACTAAAAAAGTATTCATACGCCACTTCCACTTTTCCCATAATTCAGCTTATTCCCCCCCCCCCCCAAAAATTTGCATAACCTTTGTTTTTCATTTCTCCTGGGTATTACAGCCGTCCAAAGAGAGCTTGAAAACAATGCTTAACAATAATAATAATATATAGATTTAGCCAGGGCTAAAAGCGAACCTCCTATATAGTAACTCGAATTTATAATTTAAATCAAACAATAAACTTGTTTTCCACAATTCAGTTAACTTTAGAGCACATTCATGTGACTTTTGAGGGAAAGGTTAAGTGATTTTAGAGAAAAGTAATTTGCAAACAGTCCAAGCTTAGAGTGAACTTAATCTTACATCGAGTTGATAGCCTTATATGTACACCCCAAAAATAGCAATCATCTTCGATAACATTTAAGAACGCGGGCTCTTGATCACAGTAGATTAGGCCTGGAAAACAAATTCTTGGAAAACAAATCAGGCCGAATTTTTTGCGTTCGGCAAGTTTACTTTACAAAATCTTGCCAACAAGTCTGGGTACGTGTAACCCAATCTTTTATACTCTTTATACATCACATCTGAGGTGAAACAGTACCATGACGCGCTGTTTTTATCATACAGACCTCGGACAGAATATTTTATTTTATATAGTATTTCACAATTTTGCAATACAAATTGCAGTCACTCAATATTCAGAACGATCGAAGCACGTGTGGGCTTTAAGCGAAACCGTTTAAAAAATTTCCAAAATCACCTGTACAGCTAGCCGGTTCACAAGTGCCAACGTCGACTGTTTAAATTATGATTAATAGAGTTATACGCTTCCACATAATAAAGAATTTATTCTGTTTATTTTTTATTTAATGGTTTTATAACGATGTGTAATCTTCAAAAGCGTTTGATACGCGAGGCTTTTTGACTACTCCTGCATACAAGCGATGTTCATGAGCGACTGAAAACAAACGGCACAACGATAGAAATTGCAAGAGACTACTAACAATCAATAAAAGGAAAATAATTCTGTGAAACATATACAGAGACAACAATTTTCATTCACGAAGACAAGTATTAAAGTGTCTCTGAAATCCTTGTTTATGTTTTTCATTTTGTAAGCCGGCTTCCCGGTGTTTGCTTAAATTTCAAAGATGAACTCGAGGCAAGAATATCGCTCGAAACTTTCTTTTACAGCCAGAATTATATCTAAATATTCTTTGGAACGTTTTCTTTCTATTTGCAGTGAGAAAATGTCTAAAGGCTTTTTAAAGTTCTATAAGCTTATAATCAAACCTGATACTCGGTCAGATCATTGTCTCAAATCTTACAATTAATAACGTGCATAAACTAAATAGACGCATAAACTACGCTCGACTTCATTAAATTAGATATAAAAAACAAACGTCAAATACAATAATTACTCAGGCTTACCATTCGAGATGCACTGAAACTATCAAGTAAGGCCAGAATCGCTTCAGACTTTTCAACCCTCTAACGCATCAAGCAAGGTGAAAAACGAAAACGATGCCATCCGAAATCGGATTTCCGACTTTGACAAGCGACGTATTTCTCAACCTTATACTACTACATGAGAAATTACTGCAATTTGATTGGCTTAGAGCAGTGGTATTTCAGCTTAATTTGAAATACCTACATGTGAAAATTACAAACCTCTTGCGGATAGTAGTATAAACAAATAATAGCATGATTTGTACGCGATATTTGGCATAAATACCACTTGTGATATTTCAAAATTGAAATATTTTGAAATATCACTCGTGGTATTTATGCCAAATATCACTACTAATCATGCTATTACCTATACAAACGGCCCAATAAAAAAACTAGTCATGAATAACAGAAGACTCTTGATAGCAGCTGAATTTCATTTTGTACATTCAGTGGAAAAAGACAGTTAAAAACATCACAAGTTGACACAAAACACTGTCAGCTTAAGCAAAGTAAACAAGTTTCAAGATGCTGCATAAATTTTCCGCATGAACTCACCTGTCAAATTTTGACCAATCAGAGCATAAAAATTGAACGTAGAGCGTGACCAACGCGTGACCTTGGTGAGAAACGTCAAAAGCAACTGGCATGTCTTCCCTGCCTGTAAAAACTGGCTGAATTTTAGCTTCCGAGGTCAGTTTCAAATCAACATTTTAATTGTACGGCACATACAAAACACAACATATTTCATATGGATTTTTAAAAAAAACTTGAGCCTGCGATCATTTGAAAACTAGTAACTTGTCAGCGGATAACTTCAAAAAGATATTCGACCTCGATGGGTCGACTCCTGAGTCCGCAATACGGTCAGGTGATACTGGTCAGCGGATCCCGTTTTTGACAGCTGTCAACTGATCACAACGTTGATGTGCAATATATGTGTGCAATATCAGTCTTCCTGTGCTCCCAAACTGGCTAGAAAGTGTGAGGATTAAACGCTGGTTGTCCTGTGGTGCGGACGGACGGGCGGGCGGTGTACGGTCACGTGATTACCAAATTTTCTGGGATGGGTAGATTTACTTACCCATGGTGCTCCACAGAGCTCCGCTATTAAACAATAACAATAACAATAATTTGGGAGGGCAATTAAGGTGAATTACGGGAAATGTGGAAGTGGCTTATTGGCTGATTCATATTGTCGAAGGAATAAGCGCTAACTCGCGTGTGAGCTAAACTCACTGAGCTCTAAGGTTAATTGATTATGCACTTTTATTTTCTGCCAATGCCATTGTCCATTGCAGACAACTTAGGCCCTGTCCACACGTATCCGTTTTCATTTGAAAACCAGGGCCCGCGGAGCGGATTTTCAAGTGGGGGGGGGGTAATGCGAACGCGTTAGCATGAGCCAACTAGGGGGTCCGGGGACATGGTCCCCCGGGAAAATTTGAAATTGAAGTCTTCTGAAATGGCTAGAAATGGATCTAAAACTGCCAAAAGTGAAGTTAATTTTCAATTCTTATAAAACAACGAGTAACAAACTGGCCTTCACGTTCGACCAAATTTAAATGAATAGACTAACTTCTAAGCTAAACCCAACAGACGCAACGGATGAGTGTCACCCGGACATTTTTAAGTCGGATTCTTTGAAGGTGCCAAAGTTGTTTTTTCGATTTTCATTGAGAGCTGCAAACTCATTGGCAACATCTATAAGACAAAGTTTGTCTGTTCTGTGCTTGTGGGTATTAAGTATTGTCAGATTGCTAAATCTTGTTTTTGTCATCGTCGAGCGTAGCCACGTTTTCAGTCTCCGAGCAGAAGAAA
Source organism: Porites lobata (assembly GCA_942486035.1). NCBI lineage: Eukaryota > Metazoa > Cnidaria > Anthozoa > Scleractinia > Poritidae > Porites > Porites lobata. The sequence goes on from CALNXK010000009.1 coordinate 804,122, forward strand.
AGGATCTCTCGCCTGCTGCACTGGTTGCTGGATTTACAAGAAGAAGTTTACATAGGGTTATGATTTAAGTTACCATACACTTTTCGGCTTCAGAAAGCTGCTTGATCTTGGCTAAAATGTCATAAAAACAGGTAAATTCTCCGTCCTTCATTAACACCTTAAATATTTCCAGTTGACCATTCAATGTTCTAACATCAACAGCCAAAAAAGTGGGGGGGCTAAAGCCCCCCCCCCCAGCCCCACCCTCTGCGCGGTCCCTGAAAACGCAACTTTTTCTTTACGGATACGGCTTCCGTCCACACGTATCCGATGAAAACGATCAATGAAAACGGAACTTTTTGAAAACGCTGTTTTCGCGTGTACGTGTGGACAGACGAAAACAAGGCAAGACAAGTACATGAATAACACAAATATCTAATAAAAACAAAAACCTCTCAAAAAAAAAACTATCAGAAAGCCTCTGTAGTTTGTTCTTTAATTCTTCAATTTCATTACGCAAAGCTTGATTGGAGCACACAAAACACGCCTGCAGAGCTCAGTGCACACGCGTGATTATCCACCACCACCACGACCACCACAATTCTATTGTTCTCCCTCCTCATCCACCACCAGCCTATTGTTTCTATTGTATTAGAAACACAAAAAAGGAGAAGATAATGAGAATCCGCCGCTATTTTTCATGAGTTATGGACAAAAGGCTATGACGTCATCGATTTAATGTATTCCACCACACGTTGATAAGATTGCACCGCAAAAAAACGATAATTTGGGCCCCATACGACTCTTTCTATTACAAAGTGGTAGAACAAAGCATAGTTAATTGAGTGGAATGGTTATGAAACCCGTCAGACGCCTTTGTTATATGTTTTTGTGGACCTGAAAGTGCACAACGTTCAAAAGAATTCCTATCATTTTGATTGTATTGACCAATAAAAACGTTGCATTAATTTATTCCGTAACAATTTGCCAACAGAAAACAAAGGATTGTGCACTTTCACGGTGCTTTGAACATAAACTGCAGCACTGTTGTTTTTATCATTGATGTTTGCCGCTTTTCATAACCAGTCTCCTCTAATAACTATGAACAAAGCTATATGTTTTCATTCAAACCACTGATTCTTTATTAAGAAAATGCAGATAACACTGAACATTTTTCAGGCTCCTGCGGTAAAAACAAACAAGCAAACACAAAACAGACAAATAAAATAACTGGACTTTAAAACTTGACTGCAGTGGCAAACGGTTTACTAGGATTTACTATGGCATATTTGAGCGCAAGAATAACTGCCCTACCAGAGAAACGTTTTTGTGCCTTTTCAAGAGACACAAATATTGAAAGCTAATCAGAGTCTATGCTGAAACTATCAGCAAGTACTGGATTTTTAATGGTAAAGCCGTTCAAAATTCTGGAAAATGATGCGAAAACGGAATTTTGTGATTTCTCCTGTCCTCATTGTTATCTGTCTATGGCTTTGTTCACACTATCCCGGATAGCTTTTGCGCCGCCAAGAAAACCACACGGGATAGGGCTTCTGTTCACTCACGAGAACGATTATGGCGGCGCGAAACTGCACCACGCCTACCTCAAAAGTGGAGCGTCACATACCGGATAGGTTTTGTGATATATTTTGGTGCAATGGGAACACCTATAGCTCACTTCGGAAAAGGGTGATAGCCTGGGACCCAAACTAGGGGCGCGCAATTTATGGGATTATCTGGGGGGACGTGAATGTAAAAAAACATGACGGAAAGCGAAGTGGAATGTTTCAGCGGAGTTAAAACAGTTCAAAATAGCAAAAAGGAAGGTGGAATTAAAAGGAAAAAAAAAAGATGAAAATGTGAAACTCAAGGAAGATGTGCCTGGAGCGATTTTACTTCGAGAAAAACCACAAGAATGCAAATCCGTGTGCTCTCGCAGTTCAACTTCAATTTTTTTTATTCTCGCTGGATACGTCTTGCCTTTGGTATTCCATAAAATACCAGAACTGGGGAGTTCCTGAAGTCATTTGTGCACAAAGGCCTACAACAACTTGCATGTCTCGTCATAGGTCAAGGTGGCTGCTCGACTTGTCCCCCCCCTCCCCGGCAAACAATCCCATAAATGCGCGCGCACTTATTATGAGTCCCAGGCTATCACTCTTTTCCGAAGTGAGCTATTGAAACCGGCGCAAAAATAATAAGTATCAGCGAGTACTGGAACCCACTGAGACGGAAGTAAATTTTCAGGAGTGAGAAAAGGAATTTAATGCAACAACATTGTTCTTACCAGGATTTTCCACACTGGGGTCCACAGGACCCGCAGAGAAGCTAAAAGTGGGTCATGAGTGAGAAAAGCGGTTCTCAATTTTCCGATGCAGTTAACTTATAATAGGCTATTTGCATGATGGCTTCACTTTACTACTACGACCAGAATCCTTTTCGTTTTCCCTTTCATATTCTAATTTGGTATTCCCAGTAAGGTTTCGAAAACAAAAGCCCTAATTTGCGCAACAAAGCAAAATCCTGAAGGATTCTGGTCGTAGTAGTAAAATGACGTCATCGTGCGAATGGCCTATTACGTTTAACTTACAGTTCTGAGTTGGAGTAAATACCTAGTACTTTCTTAGATAACAAGACGCTACGGAGCGTACACTTCGGCGTCGTGGTTGTCGAACTAATTAATTGTAAATGCGGAGGAATAGTAAGATATCAACTATGGTAAGAGTAAGGTGTTAATTTGTGAAATTATGGGATTTGTCAGGATATTCTGAAAAGAGCAACATCCAAGAGGCCTACTTGCCAAAAACTAGTATTTCGGGACAAATTGTTTCCGAGATATTAGCCCAGTTATGCTCTGACGACTCCATACAAATCCTTATAAAAAAACAATTCTCTATTTTTCTTAGTCACATCAGGCTTCAAAAACAGCATAGCAGTCTCATGTACTGATTAAAGATATGTAAGGCATGTGTAAGGAGTCAAATTACGTTGAGCACGGAATTGGCTAAAACTCAAGGTCACGAGTTCGAATGTTTTGAAGATAATTATTCACTGACTATCAGCACGCAGGGATGTCGGATTAACACAAGGAAGTTTAACACCAAAGGAACATAGCCTTTACAGAGCTTTAAAACACAGCATCCGCCAACACAAACTTGACTTGAACTTTGAGTAAAACTAAACAGCCTCTACCAATAATAACAAACTCTCACTTGAACTTCAGATATCTTACGGCTTCCGCGAACTTGTAAACACAGAACCTGAAAATCGACCTTCGTCACACTTGACTAAACACAGCAGTCCAGCTCGTGGGAAAAAACTTAGTTCGTCAAAAGAACTCGCTTGGAACTTGTATACCGTTTGACATAAGGTTCTAGAAAATACTAAACAGGCGAATAGTAGTAGCTTTTCGACATATTTTATGATTTCAGTAACTGATGCAAATCTGCTGACTCATGCTGAAATGTAAACATGCCCTAATTAATTATTCATGGTAATCCAAAAACGTAGAGAACGTTCGAGAAAGTCAGGCAACGCATGAAAGCAATTTTACTACGTAACACTCAACAAAGACAAATGTCTTTGTGCAGCATTTTGTAACTTTAAATTCATCATAAAACAGTTCGAAAGGAGGGCTCAATCGTGAAATGTTTTCCAACACTCGAAGAGAAATTTCGTGTCTCTGCGCGGCCACGAAATATCCTCTATTTATTCCTCGAGTAAATAAAGACTAAACTCGAAGTGATCTCAAGATATCACGAAGTAGTCCGGTCTCATTTCGTGAAATAGTTGAAACAAGCCGAAAAGTCACGAACTTGCACGCCCAATCTTGTCCCGAAACTAGTGCATCATTTCATAACTATTTTTCATATCCCAAACTACCTTGGGTCGCAGTAGCGCAATCGGCTAATCCCTCAACTTAGAATCTCCTCTGATCTGACGGGTCACACAGGTGAGTCGGTTCAAACCCCGGGAAAGCCAAAATAATAATTCTTTCTTCCTCGAAAAAGTTAAAGAATAAATCAAAGAAATCGAAGTGATCTCGAGATATCTCGAACTAATTCGGCTCTCACTTCGTCAAACAGCCGAATAGAACCGAAAACCTACAGACTTTGCTTGCCCAATCTTGTCAAAAAATTGCAACTTTGATACATTCCTGAGCGTCACGAATCCTTTACTTCGCGCTCCGCCGAAGTAATAAATATCCAATTTTATATACAGTTAACTCAACGTTTGACAGGTCTGAGTTAATGTAAAGGCACCAAAAACAATTCTTTGTGCCCTTGGGACCCCTTGTGATAATTATAGTGCGGCTTTTCCCGAAAAAGTGCAGCAATGCCGCAATGCCGTGGTCTGATAAGAACACCGCACAAAACCCTCTGGGCCAACCACGCAAGCACGATGTTCGACTGTGTAAAGAATTGGCGCGGCCTAAGGCCGTTGCTGTTCACACTATACGAAATAGGTTTCCATGGCACCACGAAAACCTACGTAGCTTCGTGAACATAGCTTAGGCATTCTACTGATGAAAAGTTACGACTCATAGATATTTTCAGGAACAATAATGTGCTATCTCTCAATCACGCTTGTCACTACCGGCCGATTAGAATAGTGTGTTGCTTCATGAACGCAAGGCTTCTGCTCATAATCTACTAAAGCAAGAAAAGAATGTAAGAATCCGTAAGCATTAGATTTACATAGACTGGGGAAGACTTAAACCTGATCTCTTTGGTCCACATCTTCACCACTTTCAAGAAGCATTTTAACCATCTCGTATTGTCCACCTACAGCAGCCTTGTGTAGAGAGCCTCTCGATACCTGTATCAAAAAATTAATATCCTTTTATCAGAGAGAAAAAAAATAAATTAATACTCCCACTAAATGATGCTTTTCACATTTGCACATACTTTGCTTTGTTTAAATACACAAAGCGTACACACCCAGTATTCTTTTTATCGCAGTGAACTTACTTTCGCTTTCTCAGCTCTCTCCATGTGAGTCAGGACTTGCGTCTTGTCCTAGGATGATTAAAAAAGGAAAAATATACATTTACAACCAGGGCTGAGTTGCTCAAAGCATGGTTAGCTTTAACCAGTGGTTAAGCAGTATCAAAACGAATACGTTGTCAAGGTATTAAACGCTGGTTAACGCTAACCATGCTTCGAGCAACTGGGCCCAGATCTACTATGAAGTTCTGTGAAATCACTTCTACTCTGAATTTTCAAGGCAAACGACACACTTTTGACTGCCCATAACATTGTTTCTTAGTGTATTTTTTGCACGAAATTGGGTATTGCTGTTCATTAATGTTCTTTTTGTCTCTCTTTCAGACATCTGTTGCAAAATAAATAAATTGTTCCAGCACTTTGAATATCAACTCACCAAACGTTGCTTCAGTTAGAGGGAAGACTCGAAGGGCCTGTTTACTTGGAAGTGGGGGACCCCAGATAGGTGAGGTAACATGTGGGGGGTCACCTCACCTATCATGTAAACGTGTTCAAATTAAAATGAGAGATTATATGCACAGGCGGGTTACCCCACCTAAGCGAGTTACCTCACCTACCTCGGGAGCCCCACCTTCCTGTAAACAGGTCCTTAAGGTGGCCGAACCTATTTATACGCGCGTTGGTAACGTTTTTGAATCGCGCTTTTCGGCTATGATTTTTGGCATCATTAATAAAGACTACTGCAACTTTATGAAAATCTTATTTATTTTCTTGTAGGTATAAAACCGTTTGAGATATCTCACTTTATACCGTTTTACTGTAAAATACTTGTATTAATTAATTCGCTTACAAAAATAAGAGATCTTCAAAACAGGCCTTACACTTCTACAAATCTCAGTGTGGACGCAAATGGGCAATGACCTTAGACACTCATAAGCTGTACACAACGGCATGATTCAATATGTATCATCAAATAAATAACCCGACAAAATCAAGTTCTTCTACGAGCATTCTCGACTTCAGAGCTTTCGGTTTTTTAGGCCATGAAAGGCCGCGAAGGTTCTGAGAAGAACTGTACACGCGTAGCCTTAGTCATGCCTCTGTCCTTCAGTCCTCAGTAATACGCAATAGAGAATAACTCTGAAGTCGAGAATGTTTTGAAGAAGCGATCGACGCCTGAGCTATTTTGAACTCTTACGTTGTTCATTAAATATTCAAAACAATAACATCGAACTGCATGAAAAGTAATGAGAAGAACTTCCCGTTATTTACGATTTTCTATGACTATTTGGACTAAAATCGTAGAAAACTAATATATTCTAATGCCTTTTATTCTCCCAGTTTATGAAATCTCCAAATTTGCTAAGACTGAAGGAAGAACTTAGTTTACTTGATTATTAAAGATTCTCACAAAGATTCGACACGTCTCTAACAGGAACCTTACAAAAAGATCAAGGGTAACATTCAAAACAATATGCTATTCCAAACTTCATGGAATGTTTCTTTGATACGCAAAATTGGCTAAATTCGAAACAACGCGAACTAAAAGGCATTTCCGCTTTCAAGATAATTAGAATGTACGTCCTCAGTGATTTCTCTGTCTTATTTCCTTTACCATGACTCTTATGAAATCTAAACAACACCAACTGATTTTTTTTCTAAAGCGAAAGATAAAGATAAAAAGTAATTTACTCAACGAAGCCTACAACCCCGGACAAAACCTGTTGAGACAAATCGCGAAAATGCCTGATTTTTCCTGCCATCCCGGCAAAAACTGAGACCTCCGCCAAATGAATGCCCGATTTCCCCCTCCCCTTATCCAAAGTTGTTTAGGATAGCATGGCAATTATACACGTTGGTTTTTAGACCAAGACAACTTTGAATAGGGGGTGGGGAGGGGGTTTACTTTTTGTGTTTAGGGGAGACGGGAGTAGGGCGCAAAAGTTAGAAAATAGATGGAATTGTCTCAACAGTTTTGTCCGGGGTTGTAGCTCTGTATTACTGACAGCAATATTCACTTGACTATCGCCCAATGAAAGGAATTACCTCGACCAATCAGGATGCGCAAAGACAATTGAAAGAACAAAACAGATTTCCAAGCCAGCACCAAGGGCAGGAAAATCCGAGTCAGCAAGTCACAATTGGTTTTTGTTTTAATGCTGATTGGCTAATAAAGTAGGCCATTTCCGAGTTTCCAAAATTCTCGCTTTCAAAGTGAGGCCAAGTGAAAAATCTTTCATTTAATAACGAGTTTCATTTGCATGACAACTCAGTTAATTTTTTTTTGTGAATACTTCGCACTTAGAGTTCTCTAGAAGAGGCTTGGGAAACATGGAAATGGTCTGTTAGTTTCGGCATTCAACAGATCCCACTCTAACCAGGTCATTACCGAGAACGATTCACAAAAAACAAAAAAACGCGGTTCGAAGCGTTACATTACCAAGTAAAAAAAATTACTCAGTAGTTTTCTGTAAGAAAATTAGTTATCAAACGATCTTTACTGAGGTTTATTTTCATAGCAGTAAATAGTTTCCATGTTGTTTGCTGGGGAGTTGAGAATTCCCTTTAGATCTTTATCTTGAAGGGCAGAAAGCTGGCCATTTCTCATAAACCTAAAATAATGAATAGGAAAAATAAAATTTCTTGCTGACTCAATTCACACCCTTAATAGCTCCGCCACCTTACGGCTTAAAACCCGATAAGAGTTAGCTTGTGAAAACAGCCATCATTTTGCGACGCTACAACTGGTTTCCCGCGAAATGACGTCTGAGGAACGAGCGGAGAAATTCCATACCGTCTGATGACGTGTCACTACCCAGATCTGGGAAGTGCTCCTGATTGTTTCAGAAAATTTCCCACGCGGCACGACCAATCGGCAGCTGGGCAGTGACACGTCATCAGTATGTTTGCTAGACCTTTTGCGGTTTTCTTAGGCTAGATAAGAGTTTCAGTCACAGCATGATAATGTCAAGGTAGAACGACTAACTGCTAAAATTGTACACTTCAGTTCCTCTTAATGGCAAGGGGGGAAAAAAGTTTAATCAAAAATAGAAATCACCTTACCACAATGCAAACGAATCCTCAGAAAGCTTAAAAGTACTGGCCGCGGCACGAACCAGGTCTTGGGTAGAAGCCGCTACATCAACTTTAATGGAGCGTGTAAGAACCAACTGAACGGTCACGGTGGCGTCACGGCCCTTCCGAAACTGCTCTGGTTCGGATATATTACGACGTGGAACCGGCCTCTTTTTAGAAGCAGGGGGTAGCGGCTTATCAGGGGGGTTATCAGACGAGCGTTTCTCTGTGCTAGGGCTACCTCGTGGAGCGGTAGCAATCCGCCTTCGAGGCAACGGTGATCGAGATTCACTGCCCATCATAGGCGTTGGAGACACTCTCGGCTCGTGCTGGGACCGAGGAGAAGGTGGAGGTCGACCAGGCCTTCTTGGTCTTTCAGGGAGGAACAGTAGGGGCCTGTTTGGGGATTCTAGCGGGGTAGGGACTGGCTTGTTTGGCGGCTCTGGCGGAGTGGCACGTTTGAAAGATTTGTGAGTGTTACCGTCACGTAAAGCGTTCATCAAAGCCCTTCTACCTATCGCCTAAGAACAAAACGAAGATGATTACCTTCTGTGAGCAACAGAGAAATATTGAAATCCCAATCAAAGTAACGATGGAGCTAACAATGTGCTGTCTGTTAGACTCGGTAGAGAGGATACGGCTCGTTTTAATACATAAATTCCCGCAGATCAATTCCCTTACAATATCTACTTCCTGGTCCTGGTTGTTCAATCTAGTTTTACTTCCGAAGGGGGGTGCTCCTTTATTTGGCCAAGGGCAGGTATGTGCTTCTGAACAGGGCATGGTTTTCAGGTTCTTGAGTCTTAAACATAGTTATACAGTTTCCCTATTTAAAGTCTTGAAATGAGCGGTCTCGATTTGTGGAAGCAACGGGTTTTCCCAAAAAATCTAATTCCATGATTTCAGTTTGAAAAATCACTTAATTCTGTATGCAAAACGTAACGAATCAGGGTCATAATATAACGTCTCGTCTTAAACAGCGTAGCAAAATGAGCAATCAAGGGTCAGGGTTTCAAGGGCTTGGCGGCACACCTCTACCCGAACTTATTTGAGTGCCCCCCGGGGGATTTACTTTCGAAACACAGGCAGATTAAACAAGAAATGTAATTTAAATCTCGGTAGGGTTAGCCCCTTTGATCGACCGCTGGGCGGAAGAGCGGAAAGTGACGGGTTTGATCCCTGGGACTGCAGTGTTCTACCTAAATTTTAGCTCAGCAGGTAAGGGACCAATCCTGGCCGGTTAGGCAAAAATTAACCTCCCACGCAGACGTTCTTAGGGGTTCGTCACGCGTTCCCGTCCCACTAACATTCGTGAAACAGGAACGCGTGACGAACCCCTAAGAACGTCTGCGGGGGAGGCTAGTAAAAAATATGCAGCAGAGCCTCAACTGCCTGGGGAGAAGGGGGGATAGTGGAGTGAGGAACATGGACCCGCCTCGTTGGGAAATTTCGGAGCTAAGTTCTCTGAATCGACATTCCCTCCTTTAAAGACCTATTTTATGCGAATCAAACTGTTGTAATATTTAGACAACAACTTAAAACGTTGTATTCCAACAATTTTACCAGTGTCTTAAATGTCCTCTTTCTAAAATGAATGGCCCACAAAAAAAGCTGGGTATATAATTTATTACTTTTCCGGATACCGGTGGATGTGGAGGTTGCACTTTGAAAGAAATTAAAATATTTACAATTTCCAGAACTCTTCGTTGACTGAGTGACTTTCCATGTCGTTAATGTTAATTATGAAACTGCGGTTTGGTTAACAGCTTATGTGGCAGTTCCGTTACTAATTTATTAGTACCTCACCAATCTTATCCGGATCCCCCGAAAAAAAAACCTCTGTAAGCAACCCCCCACCCCCTCGAAAATTGCCTTCTTTTGGACCCCCCTCCCCCCCTCCCCTTGGTCTCCGTGGCAGGGGGGAGGCTATGAATATTTTCTGGAACTACACATTTCCTTCTAAGATAATCATCAAACTACCGAAATACTGATTGACAGCATTCATATCATGTAATTCCAGTCAATTAAGCAATAATATCTGTCAATTAGCTTCTTCCAATTTTATTTCCTAACGCTATTGTTTCTACTTAAGTTAAGCCGCACCCACACTAAGATATTCAGCGTTTGAATCATGAAGATATTTCAGTGTTATGCTTCAAGACACCCTTAGTAACCGTAATAAAAGATGAAAAAATTGTGAAGAATCAAGATGGCGGTCTCAAAGTGCCGTTGTTTGAGCGTAAGCAAAATCATGTTTAGATGCCAAAATCTCATTGGTTCCTAAGCATCCACTAATAGTACCTTCAACTTTACTAGTCCCTGCAACAGACATCCGAGCACACAAAGCCAGACCTATATCCGAAACCCTAATTTGAAGCATGGCCCTTTCATTAACCCTGTCGTCAACCACAAACCCACGAAGATACATACGCTCAAACCACTGACATATGAGCTATTTTTTCAAAATAGCTCAATCTTTCCATTATAGTATTTTCATACAATTCCAACTTATTAAATGTAACCCAACCAGTCTTTCTCTTCGACGTTGACTAATAAAACTGGGTTTGAAAACTGTCATAGTTTTTTTCCGAGCTATTATTTCTGCAGATTGCACCCCATGCAACAGCTCGATTTCTTTTCCTTTCAAGTCTTTACCTGTTATCAATTTTAGTCTCAAGTACAAAGCACCTACCTCAGAATATTCTGGGCTTGTGTCAGTTAGAGGTGAAGCTGCTTCCTTATCTGATTCAGTTGAAGGTGACACGCTACGGCTGATTGCTAACACAGAGTAAAATAACAAAAAATATTCATTGAATTCACCTTTCGTGAATGCGCTGTTACAGAAAATACTCACAGCCAGGCAACCTGGATTCCCTTACATGGGGCGAATGATCATTTCAAAACACTGGCTCTTTTGACCCAGGATAGCTGCTGTCAAGAAGCAACCAACCTTTACACACAATGTTATTGGCCGAGCAGTTTGGCAAATTCACTTTTATCCCGCATTTATTTATTAGTGCATAATCTTAAGTTATGCTTTGAAGTGTTATTAAAATCTTGTACACAACGTTGAATAAGTTAGATTTAAGGAGTATTATGGCATGCCCAGGGGCATAAGCACATAATCCGTTTAGTATTTACGAGCGCCTTTCGGGGCATTTTTTCTTAAAGTTTTCTTAAGATAAGATTCTAATGGGAAAAAGATCGTTGTGCCGCGTTTGGATGTAATGATGATCACCTTTTTCCCGAGAAATATACAAACAGTACAGTGTCGAAAGGCCATGTTTCTAATGCTTAGCGAATACAACGGATCGTGCTCATGCCCCCTGGTCATCGCAGAATACTCCTTAAATAGAATTAATTCAATATGGCCGCCGTATCGGTAAAAACGTCTATTGTTCCATTATCTCGATTGAAGTCTCTAAGATGACCGATTAATTTTTACATGTACATGTATACTTACGAGTACATTGCTGTAAAGCACTAGCAGAGAATTAAATCAATTTCTTGTCTTAAGACCTCTAAAGATAATTGCCCAAGAAATTGTGCTAAACCAACTCACCTGACTTTTCCATAAGAGCTTTCTTGCAAGTCAAATAGCTTTCTTCCTCAATAATAGTCTTTAATCCGAGTGTCACCAAGTTGACTTTTTTCTTCATATCATCAGTTACCAAAAACCTCTCTGCAGCTTCATTCAGGACACCAGAACAATAATCATGCCACAGACTTTCCAGACTTTGCAGGTCAGGACACTGACCTTTTATTACCAAAGATCCAACACCCACAGATGTTAAAGTAAAGTTGTAAGTATTTTCTACATGCTTAATGAAGTCACTCAGTCCGCTGGCTGTAGAAAGCTTGTTTTTTTTATTGTATTCCAAGTACGCTTTAAGTTGTTGCCTTAACATTCTATCCACGACGTCCTCCAGTTCACTACTTAAATCACGTGTGGTGATTAACATCTTAACAGTGTTTGCTGTTTCTGAAAATTATTGATTAAAAGCATATTAACTACAAGTTAATTACTGCCTCTTATTACAATTTACGAATGTATAAGGAAACTGAGAGGCAAGCTTCTCAACTCGTTGTTGTGTGGGAAAGCTTTTACACAAACAGTGCATTCTTTAGCTTTTCACCATTTTCACACAAACCATAATGCATCTTGTTTACCCCCCAAATTTTGCATAACCGATTGTTTCCAATTTCTCCTGGGAATTACACCTGTCCCAAGAGAAATCAAAGACAAAGGTTATGCAAAATGTCGGAAAGTACACAAGGTGTGTTATCGTCTTTGTGAAAATGGTGAATAGCAGAAAGAGAAAAAAAAAACAGTTACTCTTTAAAGGGACTGGTTCACGATAATGCGCAAGAGTGAGTTCTGACAGTAGCCGATTGTTTTTAAACCAATCCGAAGCGAGTTAGATGCACGCAAGTAAATTTACAAAATTCAAATTCATTGTTCGCGACGCAAGAGTATTCCCGGGCATTTGGCTTGATTTTATATATCCCCATAATTCAAGTTTATTCTTTGCTACTCCTCAGATATATGTTGCAGCCGATAAGAATAAAATTTACAGCCCTCTCCTGCTTTGAAACAAACATTTACCAACGTGTATGTTTACGAGGTCGTACCCACGCTAACAAAGCAGACACCGATCGGCAAACAAAATTTGTAAACAAACATTTTGTTACTGTTCTCTCAGTTCGCGTTATATAAACCCAGAAATACCAACAAAAAGCGCCTGACCGGTGACAAACACACACAACGTATGAATATAAAGATTATCCTTAAATGAGGATAAATTTCAATTGCTTATCAGCAAATGAACAAATTCATTCGCGTTACATCATCGGGTCTGGGTTCCGCAAATAAATGTTATCGAGTAGAACACATAAAGAAACTAGATTATAAACAGAATATTCGGGCAATAATTTATTTTAAAAACATCAATTCTTAAACATATACGATCGTAAAGCAAAGATACAAGGAACATTTCAAGTATACCAGATCGGTGAAGATCGCGCGGCCTGTTGCGGTATAACTACAGGTCGGAGTCAGAAATCAAATCAAAATTGAACGGACTCATGCCTTTAACCACTTTCCAAGTGTCGTGTATTCTTTTCGTAAGCCACACACTACTCCTAGAACCATACCAGATCGATCGGCTAAGCTTCTCTATCTCCAAAGACTCTCGAGAACGTCTTATTGCCAGACGGCCACGATGCTCTTCTGAACCTCCATGATCAAAACATCATTTTTTGCGTCTTCTTAAAACGTAACCAGTCAAACAACACAGTCACACGTTAATCACCACTGCCGAAGTATAACTAGGCCAGTCAAAGCGACGGATGTCGGAATAAAACGAAGGATTCTCAATGATTGTACCGGTAATGGCGATTTCGAATTTAGTGTTGACGCGACAAATTTATTCTGAAGAGACAAAGGGCGCGCATGCGCATAACCGTGATGGCGTCCCTTAAAAAAAGCCAAAAATTATCAAGAGTTTATCAAGACACAGTAAAAAAGAGTGGCACCTTGTCAATTTAATTCCATACCTTGGTCAGAAGTGAGCTCTGAAACGCTAGGAGTATGGCAAGTTGAGGGAGATTCTTCACTTAATCTGACTAAATCCTCAGTTTTAGGCTGTTCATCAACTGGACATTGCTCTCCTGAGAAACCAGAAGCTGAAGCATGTGTTTTTGCAACAGACTGCTTTTCAGTGACAGAAACATCCTTTGGTATATCAGAAGCATCTGGTGCGAGAACAAGCCTTTATTATAAGCTTCTTACAAAATAATGTATAAAAATTATGTTTTTCTAACACATTCACATCTCCAATACCCATAACCACTCGTCCCAAGTAACACTAAAAATAAATCCTGACGGTCATAGACAACTGTGACCCTTAAACATGGTGGAGACCTTTTAATTCTGCACATCACAGATCTTTTCATGCATTGACAACTTCCAATACAACTTTAAAGGCTGTGCACATGTATATCACTGCACTGTTGCATTTGCATATATTGTGCTACGAATTAACTATATTAGTGTGATGTCTGGTACAACATGAATAAGAAAGTACACCAGCGCTTAACAAATAACTTACCATGTCCCAATCTCTGCATTCTGTTCACAAGTGCTTCACATTGCTTATTCCAACTGTACATCTCCCCATAAGATGCTCTCAGTGATTTAATCTCTTGAAGCCTCATTCCATGCCTTAAACGAACAGCTTCTATTGCTTTTGCCCATTCTGCAGGATCATCTGAATTCACGATGCATGCATTACCATGAAGAACATTCTCTAACGCTTTGGCAAATCCTGACCTACTGCCTACAAGAATGGGTAGTCCCGCAGACAAGGCCTCAAGTGCGACAAGACCAAATCCCTCTGATTTTGACGGCATTATGGCAATGTCAGCTTCACAAAGCAAATCTTTCAGTCTCTCTCTACTTTGTATAAATTTTCTAACAGTCAACTGCGCTTCCACAATACCGCGCTGAAGAAGTTTTTCTCTAACTTCTCCTTGCTTTCCTTCAGGCGCTCCAACAAAGATTAGATGATAAGGTTTGTGATTCAACCGTTGATCAGTAAATGCGTGAGCAGCAGTGTTGTATCCTTTGAGTTCAAAGTCCTCATCATCCCCACGACCAAATAACAACACTTTAAATTCACCATTCTCATTAGGGTCTTGTTTTGCCACTAAATCCCCAAACTCCCTTTGAAAAAGGCCCGGAGTAATGGAAAAAAGGTCTTGATTTGTCTTGCATCGCTGTAAATATGAGGAGTATGCTTCTTTTAGTCTGGGTCCCACCGGCACAATAAGATCAGCAAGTTTGCAAAGCCCAACTTCTGATTCGTGTTTTGTTTCACCTTTTGAAATGGGGTCATTGTAGCATTTGTATCTGCTCAGGTCCTCTGGAGCAGTATGAACCACTTGTACCCACTTACAATTTGGAAATTGAGCAGAATCTCTAATGAATTGTACTTGCCGACCAAGTTTAACACCATGGCCAACAACGATGTCCATGTAGTGGTCCTGGGGTGGGATGCTCAACCAATCAAGACGATCATATGCTGCACGTTCTTTCGCCTCAACAATAGTGATTCCATAGCCATCTGCTTCTCTTATTTCTTTAGTGTTGCAAGCTCCCTCTGGGACTAGTAAAGAAATCTTCACCGCTGAATGATTCGAAAGGTGAATAGCAAGCTCTCTGTTTATGGTTGATAACCCACCAGCAGATGAACCCCACTCACCACCAAGAAGAGTAACATGTAACACTGGAACACTGGTGTCACCATAGCAAGCCTACAAGAGCAATGACAATAAATAACAATAAACTGTTGTAAACTGTTGGTACTTCTGTTCAAGAACCATGCCCACTTAATTTGCTTCAGTCTTTTACAATAAAAAATTATGATAATTGTTTAATCTAATTCTCGACACTGATCCCTTGTCACGTAATTAAAACTAATAAGAAAATAATTGCTAAATTATAAAATAATAGTGAGAGATTTTCACACGTAAACAAGCGATTTCATGTTACCTATTGCATAATATTTTACAAGTCTGTTACAAGAAATCTCGAATAGAACGAAAGCCTGGGCCAAGAATGAGACTACGCATGCTCCAACTTGCCTGTTACCGCCAGATTCAAAACCTACAATAAATTTGGCGCGTTTTGATATATAACTTATGCCGGTTTGTTGAACTTTGTCACCGTAAAATGGGCATTGAACTCAGCGCTTTGGTGCTGGCTATACTGCCAAGCTTTGCTGCTTTCGTGACGGCTACATAAGACGAGTCCGACGGGTTCAAAGGCGGGGAAAATACATCAGGGCAAGGCGATTATCCCTCGTTTACGCTCCAAATAAACAATTAAGTAGACTCGACCGATCAACTCGACCGATCGCGTTAACCATTTTACTTTCTGATTGTCCTTTTTTCCCCTCATTTTTGTTTTGACGTTCGTTAATAAATTAACTAGTTTTTTTTCTGTTTCCGCTATCTGAAAGTTGCTTTTGGTTGCCCGACTGAGATCACAGGAAAACACATCAGGTTCTATGGGTAATTCTATCCTGACCTCAGGGTCTTCTCGCCGGCTTGACCACATCTTTCTTTTAATAGCTCGGTATAAAGGCCCATGAAAAATATGCCTTCTGTCCTCCAATGATTCTTCGTCGGAGACAAAACTTTTCTCCAAACAAACGGAAACTGTCCACCGCTGGTACTGAAATCACGCCACTCGTCGAATTGATTTCCAAACCCAACAAAAGGAATTTTAAATCGTTTCCTTTCCTTGTCCACCCGCACAATCTCTATATCGTAAAGATTTTTTGTCCGTTTTCGATTTTTTTTGGCATTGCAACCCTTCAGATCATTTTGCTTCTCTGCATAACGTTTTGGTGTGCATAGCCTGCGAACGGCAGACGTTTCTCCTCGCTCATCGTCGCTGACGGACGTTTCGCGAGGAGGAACGTCTGCGACTCAGCGACAGAAATTCCATACTCATTACGTAAATCAATGTTTACTCAATAAATCCGGTAGTCATGGGCTTCCAAATGCAAATTTGCTCAATTTTACGTTTATCTTGGTCAATTTTGGAAAAGTGTTGTGTTTATCTGCGAATGAGATCCAGCAAAACTCAAATGCTTCTTGTAGAGAAGACTATATTCCACAAATATTGACTGTTTTGTTAGAGATTCATCGCGTTAACATTTGACCTTTGCCGCCTTTTGTCTTTTGTCTGTCATTCGTAAACAATAGCTAAAACAATGAAGCTACTCCGTCGACCAATTAGCGCTTCTGACCGGATTACGGACAGATTTTGCGTCATCAGTATGGAATTTCTTTCGCTGAGTCGCAGACGTTTCTCCTCGCGAAACGTCCCTCAACGGCGATAAGCAAGGAGAAACGTCTGCCTTTCGCAGGCTATGGTGGGCATAATTCTCTCTTTAGACGATTCGCCATCTTGCAATTTGATACTACTGCGCAACCACGTTAGTTCCCCCTGTATGTAAGAGTCACAAATATCTAATGCCCTTCTGCGTGGGAAATGACTTTGATGTGTTTTGGCATGTATTTGTCACTTTCGTTTTTTCAAATGTAATACAAAACACAAACTTCAATTAGGTGTATAGAGGTAAATCGAAGTTATCCACTAAACAAACAAGGCATAATTAACCATAAATTTCTTGGATCTTGTGAACTAAAAGCACCCTTATGTGAACATATTGGCCGACTGTCAAGTCAAATGTTGACCAGGCCTCATTTGAAATAATGCTTAATATTAGTCAACATGACAACCATTTCAGTCAACAAATGCAAGCTGACATGTCAACGATAGTATAATATTCATGAATAAAGTAATTTAACTTTTTGTAACAAGAAATAAAAAAAAGAATGAACCTCTGAATTGTCCAGACTCCTTGTTGACCTTGTTGCTTTCACGACCTCAGGATAATCAGATGAGGCAGCCATGACTGATTAATACATGTTGAAGGGGAATATAAGTCCTTGCTATAGTAACATATTAATCATACTTTCCACTTGTCAGATAATACTAATGTGACTCTCAAGCTGTCAGTGCTGTAGTTAACCCAGTGAATAGTGGTATGTATCCACCTTTTAAACAAAAGGGTCCTGTTGGATTCACAGGCCTGACATTTTGAGGTAAGGATTTGAAGAGCACTTCACCAGGTAGACTCCATGGACACTGCCTTGCAAATGAATAGTGAAACACAATAATATAAAAAAGGTAAACTTGCCTAACTTATCGCCTAGTTGTTTTGGTTTTTGTTTTATTGGGGTATAACTCAACAGCAAGAATACACACAGCCAGTTTCCTTGCAGGATCGAGTGTCTCATATATTACTAACTGCAGCTGGGTTGCACTGAAATGATCTAATGAGATATGTCCAGGTTTGTACACAGACTTTGCAAAAATATTATAAAGCAGTGAAAGAGGAGGTTGAGAGGGCCTCAACAGAACCTGCGATTTTTGTGAAACTTTCAAAAAATTGGACAAACATGAAATAGATAATTTCCAAGTTGTTCCATCAGCCTCTGTTTTACAGCCAGGCTAATTGCGAAGCCATTGATATAAAAATATTTTTTTGGTAATTCACTAACACGGTTTTGCACTTAATTAGCCTCGTTTGGAAAGCAATATATTTTGAAACTCGCAGAAGGCCTATAGTATTTTACTGAGCCATCAAATGAAGTAGGTGAACCGTTTCATTGCAGGGGGAGCGGGGTGGGGGAGGGTTGGGGGTTGTTGGTTGTTGGGAATGTGGCCGGGAATTGAGTTACTTGTTAAAGCAAGAGAGAGAACCCTGGGAACGAAGTTGGTTTGATTGGTCAGTTATTGTTGAGCTATTTTAAAAAAATAGCTCATATGTCAGTGGTGTGAGCGTATGTATCTTTGTGGCTTCGTATGTCCGGATGTTTGTTGCAATAGCCAATAAGGTTAAAGGTACTATGAGTTGATGCTTAGGAACCAATGAGATCTTGGCATCTATTAAATTGAATTAAACATGGCATTGCTAAAGGGAAATTGGACCGCCATCTTGATTCTTCATATTTCGTCTTTTATTACGGCTACAGGTGTTTACAAGCATTACATTAAATATCTTCATGATTCAAACGCTGTGTACAGTGATGCAGCTGTTTAAGGGTTCATATTTTAGCGTGGATGCTGCTTCAAGACATTTCTGACCGAATTAGGTTATCGCGAAAGGTACAACGCACGTATCTATGAGTTCTGTTTCACCTGCTTTAAGGTAGAGTATAAAAGATCATATATTTTCAAAGCTCTTCCAATGAAACAAAATTGATATTTAGATATGGACTTTAATTCGAAAGTATGCGGCCTATAAATTGTGGTTTTAGGTGTTTGAAAGGCAGCCTATTTTTTTGGAAGTTGTAGCGGGTATTGCTAATCCTGTAAACAAGCTTTATTCAGTTTTCTCTCGCTTACAATTTAAAGTTCAACAGAACTTTTTCGCTCCGGCCAAAAAAAAAAATAAAAAAGCATGAATAAGTGAACAACATGATACATCCTTCCTGCTTACTAAGTATTGTAGTTATTTAAATTTACTTATTGAAACGTATTTTATTCAGTAAAGATACGTATCTTAAGCCTGGTTTCCATAAGATCGCTACGATTGCTGTGATCGCTAACAAAAAAAACGTTCAGCGATCGCAGCGATCATAGCAATCATAAGGAAACTACTTTCCAGCGATCGCAGCGACAACGATCGCTGAGAAAGATTTTTTGCTATCTCAGCGATCGCTGGAAAGTGGTTTCCATATGATCACTATGATCGCTGCGATCGCTGACTTTTTTTTGTCTCAGCGATAGCAGCGATCACAGTGATCGTAGCGATAATATGGAAACCAGGCTTTAAAAAGAAACATTTGCGTTAGGGAATAAAGTTGGAAGACGGTAGTTGGCATTTATAAGATATTGTTTTATTGAGTGGAATAACATGATATGGGTAAGAGTATATTTCGGCAGTTTCAATTGACAATTTTCTTGGAAGTTAATAAATGTTAGGCTGTGAACCTTGACGTTGCATGAAACATAATTTAATTGCAGATATTGTAAAACCGAAGTGATTTCTTAAAATCGTTGGAGAAAATTTTCTAGAAACTAACAATTTGCCTTTTTTTACCTACGAAATGTAAAAGAACCAAAGTCCAGCATCTTCAAGTGCAAATTGTGTGCATTAGTTATTTTTATAATTCTGTTTACTGGATTACCGTGTGATAACTCGAATTCCCTCACGTACGAAGCACGAAAGGGGCAAAGTCCGACACTTTCACGTGCAAACTGTGTGATTCTACATCTCATGCTGGCTTTTCACAGTAATTGCCCCCGCAGGGATTTCACCCAGAAGGCGAAATCCCGAGGAGGCAACTCTAGTAACTCGCGCCAAGAGCCATAATAGGGAGTTTAAGATACGCAGACTACGGACTACGAACCACGGCTGGACGAGCGTTGTCCTTTGTTTGTAGCACTGGGTTGAGTCGTGCAAATATAGAACGTTAAGATTGCACTACAGATAGTAGACTACGAAAGAAGAGGCGGAGAGGGAAACAACACGCAAAGATTTTCTTGTTTTCATCACAGTTAACCTTGCCGCGAATATTCCGCTTCTATTCACCTCGTGTTAAAGAATATTAAAGTGCTTAATTGTTAATTGTCCAATGTGAAGCACGGTACAAAATATCAGTCAAAGCAGGAAAAGGTGTTTTCCACATGATTCCTGGTCATGTCCTTAAGAAAAATACTCGAAACCTTTATACGTTTTTTTCCTTCCTCTTTCAACAGAAAATACGTCCACACGGTCGCTTGTACGGTCGTCTTTGAAGGACCCGCGCATTTTGTGTTCAACGCTTATCCGGGCCGCAATGCTACTTGTCCTCTTTCCAGCTGTTCCAACAAAAACGATGGTCCACGCGGTCGCCTTAACTGCATTTCTACCGTTTCTTGTAAAGGATCCGTTTGTGTAGAAGTTTTAACCATTTTCTATGGTAGGTTCTTCGTTGAAGAGGGACAATTGATCAAGTACACACCCTCCACATCGTCCCTCCACTTAGGCAGCCGTTTTTTTCATTTATTGACCCCGCCTCGCTTTGGCCCGCTAAATCTTCCGGAAGTCAACCAGTTTACCGCATGGTCCCCATAGTTCTAAAAATAACTTTTTTGAAATTAAGATATCCCAAGGGCGTGACTGGGAGACTCCCTCTCTGTCCTATTATGGCTCTTGCTCGCGTGTATATTAAGGAAAGTACTTACAGTTGAAATATACAGTCGTACAGACAATATGGAAAAAATCTCGAATTGCTTGAACAGCTTAAAGATAGAAAATCCCGAAGGGACCGCTCAGGTAGATTTTGTGACATTTATTGTGCAGTCATACTTCAATACTCTTTTGCGTTACGCAGGGACATTCTGTGGAGCAGTTGTTTTGAAAGTTATGGACCAAAAGACACTCGTTAAGAGCAGATGAGGTTATAAGGTACGTTTACTGTGTATGATAACACTTGGAGAGTTTGCCAGAAATGAGTTCACAAATCTTTGATTTATATTGGAAACCTTGCCAGACACTCTTTCTCTCTCTTTGACCGGAATAAGACTCAGCCCCAAACAAGCAAGACGAGTGAACAACGGCTAGCTTATCACTAGCAGAACGATGGACGATTACAGAAATTCGCCGACAATCAAATTCTGTGCTGACTTATTCCCTGCTCACAGATGTCCTTCGTTATAAAGTTTCAAATAAGACTAGAATGCGCGAACGTGAATCGATCAAACGTCCTTTTAATTTCCAAGGCTTACTTTCCGGCAAGTAAAATGAACTGAATGTAAAAAGTGAAAGAGAAATCTTTAGTTTTGTAACTAGTAACTAAACAAAGGCTCTTTTCTTTTAAGAAGTAAAAACTCATGGGCACCCAACGTCAATTTTTGAAAAATATCTGTCCGGAAGATGACTTGAGATCTAGAATTTTCGGAACATTAGTTCTAAAATTTCTTGCTTGCCTGCCTCTACTAGGATTTTCTAACACCTAAAAAATGGTATAATTGGGGCCATTTTTAAGGTATCATCCAGGGTAAAAAATCATAAAAAGGTCACCTAGAATTTTCGGGAGCCTTTTTTCTGACTGAAATTTTCGAAAAGGTGTAAGTTTTGATCCCTACAATTTTCGGATCACTAGATTTTCAGCTAGGAAATCTTAACAGATGAAACATTTTTAGGGGATAAAAATATGCCTATATCTACCGCTTAAATACTAAAATACGTTCAACAATGCTATGTTTAAGTGGTTCTGAACCACATTCTCGTTGGGTGCCCCTGAGAGTTAAAGACTGTTTCATTAAACTAGAATCGCACGTGATAACCTCGTGAATAATGATGATGCAACCATCTACAACAATGATAAATGTCTTAACTATTCGGTATTCGACGACCCATTATTTTAAGAAACCATGAAGAAACCTTGAAACCTTCGAGTCTTCCCTCTAAGCAACGTTTGGTGAGTTTATATTCATAGTGCTTTAACAAATTGTTTTATTTTGCACCAGATGTCTGAAGAAACGACAAAGAAAAGTGAATTTATCAGATCGAATAAGTCAGCTATGCGCTGCGGTTCTCGTTTTCATTAATCTACAGCAATACCCAAGTTCGCACAAAACATAGCCTTAATTTAGGATTAAAACAGTAGATTGCCGATACTGTTACACTGAAGCATTCAAAATACCGTAAAATTCCGAAAATAAGCCCCTCCATGTGTAAGCCCCTCCAAATATAAGCCCCCCAAACGGATAACGCAAAAAATCCTCCGTTGAATCGGCCCTCCAAATATAAGCCCCCCGGGGGCTTGTACTTGGAAAATTACACTCAAATACAAAGTAAAACATAGCAAAAACGATAGATTTACTTCCAACTATAAGGCTAGCCCAGTCAATTTAGAAACGCAAAATTTCCCTCCGAATATAAGCCCCTCCAAAAATAAGCCCCTCAAAAAGGGCCTTTGAAAAATATAAGCCCCGGGGCTTATTTTCGGAATTTTACGGTAGCTCATGCACATAAAACGTGTCTGTGTTTACTTCTCGTTTCGGATATGGTACTTGCGGAAATGAATATTCACGAGCTAATGATATTACGCAGTTGAATACAAGAAAGTATTTACTTATTTAAGAGGAAAAAAAGTTGCATTATTCCGACTTACAATTTGATCGAAATGCCTTGGCGGCCATTAATTACCACTGAAGAATCAAAATGTTCGTTCATTATTTCAAAATACATAAGCTTACTGTGTAAGACTCGATGCTAGTTCAATCAGTGCTCAAAGCCGGAAGTGGGTTGATCGTATGATTTTCTCGTCAAAAATACCAACGCGTTTCATCTTGGTTAAGCTGGTTAACGTTACAATTTCGATAAAGAGGAGTTCATTAATATTTTAGGTGGAAATAATTTTTCTTGAACTTCTTTAAAAGTTCAAGCTGCACTTTAAGCTCAGCTAAACTTGCGAACATTGCTTATTAAATTCAATATTGCTGCATAGTCTTTAGTTAAAGAGGAGACTTAAAGGAAAAAAAAACAGACAAAGATAAGAATCCTTACCCTGCCGTAGCTAAACAGCTCGACGTTCAGCTGTTAGTTTCTAACTTTTGATGTTCTTCCAGTAGCATCTCCTCTAATCTGACTCCTAAAATCAACACCGCTCAAATTAGACTGTAGCCTGAGTATCAGGCCTGTCCAACCTTGTCCCCAGGGTCTTCTCTTTTTCCAATATAGCGGCGGCAGGAGAGAGGACTGGACAGATCACCTCACGCGAAAACAGGTTGGGTGCCTTACGAGAGTCCACCTGTTAGGAGTCCAACATCCATGTTTCTTCTAATGGAGTCAGTAAGAAAAGTCATTGCTGACTGTGTAGAGCACTTACGAACGTGGCGACGGAATCCGCAGTGGTATCTTGAAAACAGGTCAC
The DNA here is from genome assembly GCA_942486035.1 of Porites lobata. Classification (NCBI taxonomy): domain Eukaryota; kingdom Metazoa; phylum Cnidaria; class Anthozoa; order Scleractinia; family Poritidae; genus Porites; species Porites lobata. The sequence goes on from CALNXK010000009.1 coordinate 827,626, forward strand.
GTGAACCTGCACGTCAAGGCCAATTGGTTTGCAAAGCGCGGGATTCCCTGGCACGTACAGTATGTAAACAACACAGTATGTGCCCGGTATCCGGACAATTCAGTTTAACATTGCAATAACTTTCCTTTCTTAGTCGCAAGAGTTCTGAAATTTGGCCTAGAGACAATCTAAAGTCCTTAATATGACGAAAGACACCTTCCCTTCGTTTCCATCGCGAAATTAACCAACACAAGCTCGCAATAATCTTATCCACTCTTATCGATAATATTTTTGTAAAGAACCCTGAACATGTCAAAATCAGTGGAAACTTGATATCTGACGTAAGCGACTACTCTTCCCAGTTGCCTGGAGGACAATGTTGGAAAGTGGTGCAGTATGCCAGTCGCAGCCTCACCGACCTGGAGAAATGGTACAGCCATATTGAATCAAAAACTTTAGCAAGTGATTTTGGGTGCAATAAATTTCACCTGTTCCTGTATGGAAGACCCTTTAAGATCGTGACAGACTCAGAGCCTCTCGAAAGTGTGTTCAACAAACCCACCCCTACATCCTCGGTCCAGATCCAAAGGATCGCCAACCATATGATGGACTACGATTTCGTGGTCGAGTATCGTCCTGGGAAAGAGAACTGGCATATCAGATTACACCTCACGGCACCCTATGCCACTCTGCGAGTGATCCAACTTTGAATTGAGAACGACTACGGAGGTACGGCGTTATGTAAACTATGTTGTAACGTGCAGCACGCCCAAAGCTGTCACCAGAAACCAAGTAAAGGAGGCCACTGACGAAGATCCAGCACTACAAGCGCTAAAGAAATGTATCAGCCAAGGCTGGATAGACACAAATGATGCAAAGGCACAACAATATAGGCAAGTTTTCCATGAACTAACCGTAGTAGAAGGGATTGTATTGAGAGGGGACCGGATCGTTGTGCCCGTAAAACTCAGCGTGGACTTTTGCGGACCAATGGCGAGTGGTGACATCGCCCTCATATTCTACCCTCAGTATGCCAGATACCCAGTGGTTGAATTCGAGGAGTCCAAGAGCGAGAAAGCAGGAATACCGATAATCAGGAGGATGTTCGACACATATGGGGTGCAAAAAGAGATCAAATCAGATAACGGACCACCCTTCAACAGCCATAAATTTGAAGAATACTCTCAAGAGGAGGGGTTTAAGCACCGTTAAGTGACACCTGGATGGGCAGAAGCAAACTGCGATGTAGAAAGGTTTATGCAGAGAATAAAGAAGACCGCTGGGATCGCTTCTTTGGAAGTCAAACCTGTGAGGAATGAAGTGCACAGGGGAATCAGGGCATACAGAGTAAGTGAGCATGCAACTACTGCAGTCATCCTGAACAGGCTCATGCTCGGAAGGGAATTACGTGGAAAGTTCCCTGAGGTCAAGGGACAACCTAAACATAGGGACGACACGATTATTCGCTATCGCGACCGAGAACAAAAACAGAAGATGAAGCAATACGCTGGCAAAAGAAGACACCCAGCCGTGATGAAAATTTAAGTCGGGGACACGGTGTTGTGCAAGCAGGAACGAATGACAGCCTGACGCCTTTGTGTTACCCGGATCGTATGGTAGTCATTGGCGTCAAGGAAAGCATGATTACTGCCAAGAACAGCGTGAGGATTCGCACCAGGAATTACGCCGTATAGAAGCTGCTTAAAAAGGGTTGCAGGGAATCACCTCCGTGTGATGATTCTGAAAGCGATGGTGCATTTGAACCGGATGCGGTTAAAATTGATAGGTCATGTGAACCCCCTCAAGGTCCAGAGCAATCCAGAGCAGGCTCGGGTGGAGATACAGTGTCAACGGACAGATCCAGTGAATCACGGCAAGGTCATGAGCAGCCAGGAGCAAACAGCGACACAGTTGAATACGATAGTAGGCAGAAATCTGGGCATCCCGGATCAGAGCGTGACACAGATAGAAGACATGCGTCCTGGGACAGGCCCAGTAGGAAAACAAGATCGACAAAGAACACTAAATACAGCGAAAAGCGAACATTTGCTTGTCTACTATATTAGATTCTGCAAAGGACTCAAGGACTTTACTTGTTATTAGCAATTTTTTATTTTATTTAGTTTATTTATTTAGGGTTTTTGGTGTTCTTTCGCACCGGTGCTCTCTATCCACGTGATGGGAGGAGAGATGTAATGGAGTGATGCGTGACACGCCTAGTGACGCTAATAGTATGCATATTAGGTGTTGTTATTTATAACGTGTGAGGTCATCCTACAATAGAGAGAGTAATACGGACGTTAACGGTAGCTTTACGAATTGTGAAGTACGTAAGATGCAAACTTGACATAAAAAAAAGACCTGGAAAGGAATAAATAATTTGTTAAACCGTAAAAGCAAAATAAATTAACTCACTTAACGGTTACAAAAACAATAACAAAGTTACCCATGACACGACACCTAAACCTAATATTCTCAATGACCACTTTGCAATATTTTCATTTTCGTTTATGAAAGATTTTATACATTATTTTTTTCAAAAATTCTGTTGAAGTTAGACAATAGAGTTATCGAACGATAGTTATTTGGTTCAGTCAGAAGCATATAACCCCTTTTAGTAAAATCCAACTAGTGGTCTATTATCAATGCTGCGTTCTGTTTGGTTGAGCTACTACTAGGCTATATGTTATAGCCCACTAGTAGGGAGAAAGCGCCGGCTTTGAAAGCCAAAACAATGGCCGCTGAATCTCGTTTTGCTAGCTTAAGTTGTTTTGTAGAACAATTATCCCTCTCGCCATCATGGCCTCTGAGTCAATAGCCCATTCGGTCTTCGGCCTCATGGGCTATTGACTCAGAGCCCATTCGGAAACGAGGAATAACTGTTAAATATACATCTGGTTCAGTCTCGTCTTCTGCTTTAAAAATGGGTATAGTCTAGAATAGTCTAGAAGGTGATCTTTCTTAGCAATATTTTAATCTTTTTAATGTTAATGGTATTGTACAGATTTATATGCTATGTCATAAGTTTTCCTCTTTTTTTAAAGAAGTTTTTCATTTTTTTTAAAATTTTACGATGAGGCTGCGTGTAATTGAATTCACTTTGGCCGATATTTCAAGATGTTGGCGAATTGATCCACTATATATAAACCCTTTTTTTCTTTACTTTTGATATTCATTAAAGAGCGATGTCATAAGTTTCAGGTTGAGTTGTATCTGGACCGTCAAGTGTTCTTGAGACTTGATCACGTGGTGTGTTAGTACAGTCAACAATCGCCTATATCATACCTTTGCAAGATTGTGCAGCTCAAGCAGTTTGACAAACGTCCCATAACACCTGCGGCTTCTTACACAGTTAATGTATGGATTGATGAAGTTTAATTTGAAAGAACATCATTGGAAATGGCCCGAGGAACAACCAAAAGAGGGAACCGGCAAACAATCGCTGCTCCTAATATGACTGCGATTGTTTTTGCTTCTTTTCGCTCCGTGCGAAAGGCAGCCTTTGTTCGCTAGTTGAAGTGTCTTGTACTTGAGTCACCGACTGCTCCAACCTTCTGGCAACTACAAAGATGTAACCGTATATCAAAACTGTTCCAATCACCCTTTTAAGGCCCAAATACGTTTTTTAAAAATTTTAGGATTTAAGGGTGGTATTGTTAAATTTGTTGTATCTTCCTTTATAGTTAAAGGGATCAAAACAAAATTTACATATGTGGTAGACAAGACTTTGGACTATCTGCCAATCAACTTTTCATCAATAATTAACTAATAATTAATACTTAACAGGTTGTTAAACATTAACATTATATGGAATGGAGATGATATGAACTGCGGAAATACAAATTTTAAATGAAGATATGATCGAAGATATGACCACTGTTAAAGAAACCGGGACTTGAATCTCTCTTAAAAAACTTGCGTCCTGTAAGCAACTTGGCTTATATTTCCAAGTTCACTGAGCGGGCAGTATTTAACCAGATATATGACCACCTTGTCCGGTCTCTATCCGCTATTACAATCTGCGTATCGCCGATATCACAGCACGGAGACAGCGTTGGTCAAAGTTGCTAATGATATTCTATTGAAAATGAACTCGCAGCGTTGTACACTACTTGTCCTCTTAGACTTAAGCGCTGCTTTTGACACCTTGGACCACGCGATTCTGTTTCGTCATTGGTCATTGGTCGCTACGGAGTCACGTGAGAAAGCGCACGAGCCCGGGAAGATCAGTTGTGTGCGATCCTTCGGGAAGGTCGGACGTTTGTTGTTTGCTCGCTCAGTGTTGAGCGAACACCGAGAAAATCGCCGTATGGCTGCCGAAAATATCAGTGAAAGGGACCCCCTTTCACCGGCAGAAGAAGATAATTTACTTTCTGAAGAAAATGAGTCAGCGAATCCCTTGCACCAGGGCACAGACAAAGTGCTGGCTAACGTGTTGTCGGCCATGACCCAAATGAGTTCCACCATGCTGTCCATGGAAAACGCAATGAAACGTTTAGCTGACGCACCAGAAGACCATGCTACACCACCGAAAAGGAGAAGACAACCTCCTGCACCTAGTACAATGAGCGATAGCGGAGATTCAGACCCTGAACAGTCAGATTCCGAGGCACTCAATTTCCCGCCCAACGGCGACCCGCCAAAACCGGGCAGCTCTGTCACAGAGGACGCATTGCTCAATGAAATTGCTCAAGACTTTGAGTCGGACGAGCAAACTGACCCGAAAGTCGCTCAGAAATTGGCGGATATCGTCAATAAGCGATGGGGCTCTAAGTTGTAGGAAGCCAAATTAAAAGAAAAATTGGCGCAATACAATCGACCCGATAATTGTGAGAAATTAACTGTGCCAAAGGTCAACCCCGAGATATGGAATAAGCTGAAGCACGGGACCAAGAGCGCGGATTTACGTCTTGCAAACATGCAGAAAGTACTTGTCAAAGTCGGGAGTGCTGTCGCCAAAGCGACTGACACACTGCTGGCCATCCGTGCAGATCTTGAGAAGACTTCAGCGTTGGCTCTCACTGAGAAATTGGGGAAATTAGTCACGTATAACGCTGACGCTCTGGCATTGTTAGGCCATGTAAACATTGAGCTGTCTTACCGTCGACGCGACGCTATCAAACCAAACTTAAATGCCGAATATTCCGCGTTGTGTGGCTCTCAAGTACCCATCACGGGCTTGTTATTTGGCGATGAGTTGCACTCTCAGCTTAACAACATCAAAGCGACCAACAAAATTGGTCATACGACCACTGCCAAGTCATCTTATCGAAACCACAGCGAGGGCTGGAAGGGCAAATCTTCTCACTCTAGTGGAAAGCCTTTTTTAGGGAAGAGGGGCCGATCTTACCGGCCACAAAACAATTTCTACAAACCACGGGAAACCGCGAAGACGTCCAGCCAGTGAAACGATCTGATATTCCTACAGATAAGGTAAATATGTTACGGTATCTTGAGCACAAAGTTCCCTGCTTTAAAGAAGGGGGGCTGAGAGAATATTATAGTCAGTGGCAGGCCTTAACCTCAGACCCTGAGATATTGCAAATGATATTAGGCCAGCCAATTGAATTTACTCGGACTCCTTATCAAAGAGTTGTTCCCAAAGAGAAGAAAATCCTTGACTTGGATGAACAGTATGTCATTGATACCGAAATAGATAAACTACTTGCTAAAGGTGTTCTTACCCTAAGTAGTCACGAAGAAGAGGAATATATCTCTCCTATTTTCACTAGGGCCAAAAAGGATGGCTCCTTCAGAGTTATTTTAAATCTCAAGTGCCTAAACACTCATGTGCAATATCACCATTTTAAAATGGACTCACTTAATACTGTTTTACGTATGGTAAAACCTGGGTGCTTTATGGCATCAATAGACTTAAAGGATGCTTATTATTCTGTACCTATCGCCACTGCAGACCAAAAATACCTGAAGTTTCAGTGGCGAGGAAAACTGTATAAGTATATTTGCTTTCCAAATGGATTGGCATCTTGCCCCAGGAAGTTTACTAAATTATTAAAGCCAGTATATTCACATTTAAGACATCTGGGTCACCTTTCAGCAAGTCATATTGATGACTCATATCTCCAGGGTGATGACTATGATGACTGTGAAAGAAATGTTTGGGATACTGTCAACTTATTTGATTCCCTTGGGTTTACTGTACACCCTGAAAAATCATCCTTTGTTCCGCAACAGCGAATCACCTTTATGGGCTTTATTATAGACTCAATTACAATGACAGTCTATCCAACTTCTGAGAAGATCGAGAAGATAATTCATACCTGTCAAGGCCTGTTGCAGTGTCCACACCCCACAATAAGAGAGGTGGCATCCACTCTTGGGTTGCTCATATCAAATTTTCCGGCAGCACAGCTGGGGCCCTTGCATTTTAGGTCACTGGACATGGACAAAACAGAGGCCTTGCGCTTAAACAAGGGTAACTTTGATGCATTTATGCAACTGTCTGAGTTGTCTCGCAATGATTTGCAGTGGTGGGTAAACTCAGCAAGGTCACTGCATAACCCTATAAGCCTTCCCCAGCCAGAGATCACTTTATACACAGATGCAAGTAAAGGAGGCTGGGGGTGAGTACTCAATAATGTCAAGATTGGGGGGCATTGGACCCCTGAAGAAGCTTCTAATCACATTAATTATCTTGAAATGCTTGCAGTGCTGTTTTCTCTCAAAGCATTTCATAAAGAACTATCAGGGAAGCATGTCCTTGTGCGAATTGATAACATGACTGCTGTGTCAGATTTAGGTAAAATGGGCACAAGCCATTCCAAAAAGCGAAATGATTTAACCCGTACGCTCTGGGAATGGTGCCTTGACAACAAAATGTGGTTAACCACAAGTCATATCCCGGGTAAAGCGAATACTCTAGCTGATGAAGAGTCCAGGAAATCTAGGAAAGAAACTGAATGGACCTTAGACAGAGGAATTTTCCACGAGGCTGTTAAGAAACTTCATGTTGAGCCTCAGATTGACCTATTTGCCTCTCGGCTTAATTACCAGTTAAGGCCATTTGTCGCCTACCAACCTGATCCTGAAGCAATGAATGATTTTCCAGTAATCGGATACCCTTGTTTTGCGCACAGGATTCTGGGATCGCCAGGGGGCAAACATTGCGAGTCGCCACAAAGAAATCTATGGCGTGGAGCTGTTTCTCCGGTAAAAGCAGTGTCTTTGGACAGAGAATGCAACATTTTGCCGTGATTTTATGAGAAGAGGAGGTGACTAATGTTGGTGCGAAGAAATTGTAAGTTTTTGTGGGATCAATGCGATGAAATCTATCGATAAACACTGATTCTTGCGAAAGGTCGACTGTGAATGTACTGAATGGTCTCGAAATGTCTGTGTCTGTGTAAATTTAGCCTGCGCGCAGACGATAACTAAA